>ML290012.1:40416-54791 GCA_005239495.1 Nicotiana undulata | reverse complement strand
TGAATAGAGTAATTTATAGAAACCGTGTATTTGCTCGTTTCTTCAGTATAATTTGGACCATGCTAAAAGAAAGAAGGCATAGCCTTAACATACCTTGAATAAGGAAACCCCCGTATAATTTTCCGTTGAAAAAAACCTTCGTTGATTGAACTTAGAACTAAAAATAAAACCGGATTGAATTTTGCTTATGTTTTTGAAGTGTTGAACGAATCAAGCTCCCTTTATTTGAAGCTTTTGGAATGAATTACGTTTCTGGTCTTTGAAGCCTTTGGAACTAGGAAAATGGAGAATGTCTTTTGCCTTTAAGATTTTTTTTTTTTTGACGTTTATTTGTTCTTCACTTTGTCCAAATGGAATGGAAAGGATTTGTTATTAAATCTTACTAGAAATTAAAAGTTTCCCTAGTTAGACACCTAGACATGGAATGACTTAAGAGCCATTCTCTTATTTTGTGGTCATTTGCCACGTTATCTTTCATTAGGGGGTTAATCTTATCTTCTTCTTTTTTTAATAATTAACTAGGTGATGTCCCGTTATCCGATAATTAACCAATTACACGTGCAATTAAGAATTATCTCAAATTATCAAAAAATACTACTCATTTTTAATATATTTTATACGTCATACTACCGTGTTCATATGGTACCTGGCATGGTACTAGTCCATAATTATCAAATATTATCGCTCGACCCGAATTGTATCCCAACATCCCAAACTTGGACGAAACTCATTTTCTTCGATTTGCTTACCCTCTCACTTTCACGAATTTACTCATCACTTGTTTGAAATAGCATAATACTTATAATTCCACAATAATCTCATTCCCGAAACTACTTTACTTCCGACAATAATTTATCGTACGAAAATGCGGGATGTAACATTTTTACTCTAGCTACTCGGAGTAAAAGAGTGTTAGTAACCCCTAGTGATGATAAAGACAGAGGTTGGTACCTCCGGTATGTTGTTGTCCCCACTGCTGGTTTAGTAGGTGAAGAGAATCTTCCCTTCCCTGAGAAGTGGAACCGTGCACGTGAGTACTTTTTTGGTTCGCATCTATTTTCTTCTTTCATTAGACTTGGATTGTGTTATTAACACCATATCTATTTTTTCTTTTCAGCAATCATGAATACTGTTGAGAATGTCTCCGGTATTCGTGATTGGGTAGAAAAAATGTTGTCTGCCGCTCCTGTTGAAGAAAGGTCCTGGAAGTACTTCGCGGGGAAGTACTGTTGGCTTGTAAAGACCCATGGTGAGTGAAGTTTTTCTTACTTCCTGTCTTACCCGAACCTACTTTTATTCTCGTTTAACTTTTCCCTGTTTGACAGGGTTTTTCGCCCGTAGGGTGTCTGCTTCATCTATCCCGAAGATGTCTTTGACTCAGGCTCAAGATATCCTTGCTAGTTCGTCTTCCTCAAAGAGAAAAGTTGGTGATCCCCGTTCTGAAGAAGAAGAAGAAGAAGAAGAAGAAAGAGAGGGTGCTTTAGTACACCGGTTACGAAGAAGGCGGGTGGTTTTGGAAAATGAGTCTACCCCCATGACTCTTGCTTCTGTGCCTGCAGGTAGACCCTCATCTTTTGAAAATGATTCAAAGTCCCCAGTCCATGATTCTATCGAGTATTTGTTTCATGAAGGTTTTGATCTCTCTCCCGACGATGTTCTCTTAGCTGTTGTTTTCCCCGACTCTTTAAGAAAAGAAGTTTTGTCGGTTCCTTGTGTCTCCGCTGTTCCCGCTCCTTTAGCTGTTACGGATTCTGCCGTTTCTATGCCCGTGGTTTCTTCAATTCCTCATTCATCCGTGCCTTCTATTGTGCCCGTGGCTCCTTCAATTCCTGGACCGTCTATTTATGTTGCTTCTCTCTCCGTTCCTGCTGTCGTGCCTTCCATTAGGGAAGTAGGGTCTTCCAGCAGGGAGATGCGGAGGGTTGTGATTGAGGTACCAGCTGAAGGGAGTTTTTTCAAAAAGACGGGCGAGCCTGAGGTGTGGCTTAAGCCTCTGATAGGTCCTGAAAAGAAAGCCAAACATGCCAGCCATACAGCTCTCACGTGGGCCAATGAAGTGGTGCATACTTCTTTGAAGGTATAGCGTAGCTTATTCTTACATATGTACACCTTTCCATGTCTAAACAACTTACCATGTTTAACTATTTTTCTTATTATTTTTTATAGATACACCTTACTGGCTTAGAACTTATGAAAAGAGTTTGAAAATCGGATAATGAGCTGAAAGAGCTGCGGGAGCTGCGGGTTGACTTTTACAATCTGAAGGTACAATATGATGTCTTGAGGGTAGATATGGATGCTTTAGAATAGGAGAGGAATACCTTGAGGAGACGGTTGAGGATTACAGCAACGGAACTGGCGGTGGAGAAGGCTTCTTCTAGCCAAGCTGATAAGGATAAGAGTATTCTTGAATCCTCGTTTGATGAACAATTGTCCCAAGCCTCAGAGGAGATTAGGAACTTGAAGCATCTGCTAGGGCAGAAGGAGGAATATTCTAGTGAGCTTGTACAGACTCTCTCCCGGACCCAAGAAGAACTGCGTGAAGCTTTAGACAAAGTCCGAACTTTGGAAGAGTCAGTTGTACCCTTGAGGGCCGCCCATGAAGCTGCTGAAGCCGAGAAAGATGGATTGAAGGCTGAGCTTCAAGTGTGGGAAAAATATTATAATGACCTCGAAGAGGCGGCTGGCGTTGATGTAAGCTGGGCGTACATGAATTCTCGCCTTGATACATTGATGGAGATGAGACAAGAGGGTTTCGACCTCAACGCTGAAATTGCTAAAACTAAAGAGGCCATGGAGAAGGTCCAGCGAGGTCTTGATCTTTCTCCATCCACTAATGAAACCCATGCTGCTCATGCCTCTTCGCCTCAAGCTCCTGTCGTTCCTTCTGAAGAAGTCAACTCTCCTCCTCATGAAGACTAAAGATCTGGTTTCCCCTTTTTTTTTATTTGGATTGGTGTGGTTACCCCCAACTCCATCAGGGTAAGTTTGAAACTCTAAAGTCCCCAACTGACAACTTAGGGGCACTAAAAATGTAATTATTATGCGGCTAAGTACTAGTTAGTACTTAGTTTTAACTTAGCCGCTCTTTTTATATTAATGTTATTTGAAGACTTTTGTTTCGAGTTTTGGTTTTACTCTTTAAGTCTATTGCATGTTTTGTTCTTCTGAGGTTTTTGTTTGCACCTCTTAACTTTTTGCATGAAAATGCATAAATCACTCGAACCTTTTCATAGTAGGTGCAATGTTCGTATAAGATTTAAGCCTTTGTTCGTATAAAGCCCTTTTTGATTGACACTTTAATGAAGAAGACGTCTCAACTTCATTGTAATGCAATAGAGTGATAGGAATTTCTCACATGTTTAAGGATGTTTTTGTGGAAAGTTTTTGTTTGAACTTCCACGACATTTTACATGTGTTATGATTATCATCTAAAACTTATGTTGCGACTGTTTTCTTTTAACAGATTTGATACTCACTTGTATTATGCAACTGTTTTTCATAGGTAACAGTTTTTTCGAGTTAATACAAGGAAATAACTGTTTTTCATTAGTAACAATTTTTGTAAGTATTGGGGTTTTTACCCACAACTATTTTTATTTGCAACAATTTTGTAATAAATACGAGGGAAAAGCTTTGTAATTCGTAACTGTTTTATTTGATAACAGTTTTCTGAATAAATACAAGGATTTTGATCTTTCATCCATAACTATTTTATTTGATAACAGTTTCCTATATGAGTACAAAGGTTTCGTAACTGTTTTTTTTATCGTAACAGTTTTTGAATAAGTACAATGATGATGATCTTTTACCCTACTGTTTTTGTTACAACCGTTTTTGTATAAATGTAAAGACGTACATTTCTTCCTCGTAGCTAATACTTTGCCTTTTAACCTGAACATGGTTCGAAGGTTTTCTTAAAGTTTAGGCTTTTTAATTCTTGTGTTGGAGTCTTCAGTTCTTTTAATTTTGCTCGTACAACTTGACTTGCTGGGTAAATGGTTCTTTAGGCTCGAGCTTTTGACTTTCAGTAGTCTTTTTTGCTTCATCATGGCCTTCCATATTATATAGTCCCCCAAGTGTTTGAGCTTTGAAGAATGAGATATCGAGCACTTGATTATTCCTTCTTTATGGTCCTTTCCCTGAAAAGGGAAAACGTACGGGACTCGAAGGTATATATTTTTTTAGATGATGACTACTTAACCCTTTAAAACGTCCATCAGAAAGTGTAACCCTAGATCGGGAATTGTGTTATTTCCTCGCGTCTTTGCAGGTCTAATATCATCATCTAGTGATGGGCTAGCTTTTTGCCTATCATCTAAAAACGTTAGTAAGATTTAAATAAAATAAAATCGAACATGCGATACCTGACGGGGGGTACTTCCTTTCCTTAGAAGTAGTACTTCTTCAAGTGGATGGCGTTCCATCTCGTCGGTAGAATTCTGTCGTCCATGGATTCCAACTCGTATGCTCCTTTCCTAGCTATGCCTCGGACTTTATAAGGTCCTTCCCAATTTGGATTCAGCTTGCCAGCACCTGCCTCTTTTGTATATTGGAAAACCTTTTTAAGTATGAAGTCCCCAATCTTAAAATATCTGAGATGAGCTTTGCGATTGTAATATCGCTCTATGATTTGCTTTTGAGCTGCCATCCGTATTAAAGCTGCTTCCCTTCGTGATTCGAGCAAGTCCAGATTGATCTAGAGTTCGGCATCATTTGTTGGTTCCGTAGCTGTTATAACCCTTAAGCTCGGCTCGCCGATTTCCACAGGTATTAATGCCTCCGAGCCATAAACAAGTGCGAAGGGAGTCTCTCTCGTGGCTGTTTTTGATGTAGTCCTGTATGCCCATAATACTGCCGGTAATTCGTCGGTCCAATTCCCTTTGGCTTTATCTAACCGCTTCTTTAAATTGTCGACGATGATTTTATTCGTAGACTCAGCTTTTCCATTAGCTACGGGATGATATGGCGTTGAGGAAATCCGTTTAATTTGCCAACTCTCAAAGAATTCTGTGATTTGAGAGCCTATAAATTGTGGGCCATTATCACACACGATCTCTTTCGGAATCCCAAAATGGCATATTATGTTTCACCATAAGAAGCTTTTGACCTCCTTTTCCCGCACTTGTTTGAACGCTTCTGCTTCCACCCATTTTATAAAGTAATTAGTAAGTACGAGTAGAAATCGTACCTGTCCTTTAGTTGGGGGAAGAGGTCCCACTATATCTATTCCCCATTTCATGAAGGGCCATGGTGATATGACTGAGTGCAACAGTTCTGCTGGTCTATGCATATTGTTGGCGAACCTCTGACACTTGTCGCATTTAGATATGAAGTTCTCTGCATCTTCTTCCATCTTAGGCCAATAATACCCGGCTCGGATTAAGGTTTTTACCAAGGATCTTGCTCCTGCATGATTTCCACAATGTCCTTCATGGACTTCTTTTATCACGAACTCCGTCTGATTAGGTCCGAGGCATTTAGCTAAGGGTCCACCGAACATTTTGCAATACAATGAGTTACGTACTAGACAATATCGTGTTGCTTTGCGGCGAAGCGCTTGAGCTGCTTTCTTGTCTTTAGGTATGGTACCATTCTGCAAAAAATTGAGAATTTTGTTTCTCCAATCCCAAGTTAAATTATTGAAAGATACCTCGTTCCTGTCTTGGTCGATTGCTGAATGGAAGAGGTGGAAACCAATGACGTTGTCTTTATTTCTTACTTCTGTAACTGCCGCGAGGTTTGCTAATGCATCCGCTTCTGCATTTTCTTCTCTAGGTATTTGTATTATCTTCCTTGTTTCGAACTGTCTTACAAGTTCTTGTGCCTTTTCTAGATATTATTGCATTCGAGTTTCTCGAGCGATGTAAGTCCCCTGCATTTGATTTAACACCAATTGGGAATCACTGTTGATTATGATTTGCTCGATTGACAGATCCCGTGCCAGTTCTAAACCTGCAATAACAGTCTCGTACTCTGCTTCATTGTTAGTTATAGGGTAACATCTAATAGCATGCCGTGTCTTTTCACCTGTAGGTGATATTAAGACGATGCCTAATCCGACCCCTTTTATGTTAGAAGAGCCATCTGTAAATAGGGTCCACTGACCTGGATTGACTCCGTTAATGAGTTGTAACTCTTTTTCTACCTGAGGGGTAATACTGTTGCTAAAGTCAGCTACAAAATCAGCTAATATTTGTGATTTGATTGCTATTCTAGGCTGATATGTTATATCATGTTCACTTAATTCTATGGCCCATTTGGCTAATCTTCCTGACAATTCTTGCTTATGCAAAATATTTCTTAAAGGATAAGAAGTCACGACAGTGATTGAATGACATTGAAAATAAGGACGTAATTTTCTTGACGCCATTATTAAAGCTAAGGCTAATTTTTCTAGATATGGGTATCTAGTTTCAACATCTAATAAAGTTTTACTTACATAGTAGATAGGTGATTGCTTACCTTTCTCTTCTCTTACCAGTACTGCACTTACAATAATTTCTGAAACAGCCAGGTAGATGTACAATATTTCCCCTTCTTTTGGCTTTGAGAGCAGTGGTGGCTTTGCTAAATAAATCTTCAAATCTATGAGGGAATGTTGACATTCTTCAGTTCATTCGAACTGATTTTGTTTTTTAAGAACTGAAAAGAATTTAAAGCTATTTTCGGAAGACCTAGAAATAAATCTTCCTAAGGCGGCTATTCTCCTTGTCAATCTTTGAACCTCTTTTTTATTTGTTAAAATATCAGGTATTTCCTCTATAGCTTTTATTTGAGATGGCTTTACCTCTATTCCTCTGTTAGATACAAGGAATCCCAAAAACTTACCTGATTGTACTCCGAAAGCACATTTTTCCGGATTGAGCTTCATATTATACCTGCGTAAGATATCAAAAGTAGTAGAGAGATGCTGGAGATGATCTTCCGCTTGTGTTGACTTTACAAGCATATCATCAATATAGACTTCCATTGTCTTTCCTAAATGTTCTTGGAACATTTTAGTCACTAACCTTTGGTAAGTGGCTCCTGCATTCTTTAAGCCAAAAGGCATGACTTTATAACAGTAAGTCCCCCTGTTAGTAATGAAGGAGGTTTTTTCCTCGTCTGAGGGATCCATTTTAATCTGATTATAACCAGAGTATGCGTCTAGAAAACTTAATAATTCGTGACCTGCGGTAGCATCAATCATCTGATCTATATGTGGCAAAGGAAATGAATCTTTGGGACATGCTTTATTTAAATCAGTATAATCTACACACACCCTCCATTTGCCGTTCTTTCTAGGTACCACCACTATGTTAGCTAGCTAGTTAGGGTACTTTACCTCTCGTATGCAACCTATGTTTAAGATTTTTTGGACTTCATCGTCAATCACTTGGTTCTTGAACGTTCCTTGCTTTCTTTTCTTTTGTATAACAGGTAGGAATGATGGATCTTCATTCAGTTTATGAGTCATCACTTCTGGTGCAATACCTTTCATATCTTAATGGGACCATGCAAAACAATCCGCATTAGATTTTAAATAATCGATTAACATACCTTTTTGCTCGGGGGTTAACCTCTCCAGCAATTTCGTGCCAACATACAACTTTTTCTCAGGCTTTTGTTCAGACAACAGAACAACCTCGAGTTCTTCCACGGTTGTTTTGTTATGCTCGTCTTCTTCTGGTTCACGAATGAAGTCTGGTCTAGAATCTATGTCTGCGTGATCCAGCATATTTTCGATGATAATAGGATTTGTCTCATTGGTGTCTTCTCCCATACCTGTTTGAATATTCATTTCCTTTGTACATGATTAATCAAAGATTTTTTCCATACCTGTTTGGCCTCCGTTTGGAAGACTTCAACATCTACCATATCTTTTTTGTTGTGAAGTGCTATCGAGTTTATATTTTTGGAAGTTTGTTGGTCACCTCTAATTTGTCTCACTCCCCATTCTGATGGGAATTTTATTACCTGATGTAAGGTGGATGGGACCTCTTTCATATCATGAATCCAGGGTCTTCCCAAAATGACATTGTAAGCCATCTCTGTATCAATGACTTGAAATTTCGTGTTTTTGAACACTCCTTTAGCGTAAGTGTTAAGTTCAATCTCTCCTTTGGTTATCACTATAGAATTATCGAACCTAGATATGGCTAGTGACTTTGGGATCATTTGATTTTCCACTAGCATTTCTTCCACGACTTTGATCAAAATGATATAGACTGAACTGCCTGGATCAATCAATACTCTTTTAACGTTAGTGTCATGAATAAGTAAAGATATTACCAGTGCATCATTATGAGGAAGCATTAGTCCACCAAAGTATGCATCATCAAAGGTTAATTAGTCTTCATTTTGATATTCTCGAACCCGCTTTCCATGGGTATTTGTGATCATTAACGCTAATTGACAAACTATTCCATTTACTTCCTCTCCTCCATGTATCATGTTAACAGTTCGCTTCGGAGATGGAGGCTTTGGAGGCTCTTGCCTGTTCTTCATGTATGCCAGTTTACCTTTATCACTAAACAACTCTGTTAAATAGCCCTATTTTAATAAATGTTCTATTTCACCTTGTAAAAATCTACAATCTGCGGTTATGTGTCCATGATCATTATGGAATTCACACCGCTGATCTGGATTTCGCCTATTTGGATTCGACCGCATCTTTTTGGGCCATTTAACTTTGTCTCCCATATTTCTTAGTATTGAGACAAGTTCAGTAGTGTTTACATTAAAGTTATGGTCCCCAATTCGGGTGTTACCTCTGGACCGTTCATCTCGATCTTTCCTGGATCTAGACGAGGATGAGCCTATATCTCTTCCTGACGGTCTAGTATTTTCGAACCTGGGACATGTGTCACATCTCGAGGGTCCTAAGTAAGGATCGTACCTATTTTTACCTTATGTTTTCTCTAGTTCTGGACGTCTGGATCTGGAATACTCCTCATCTCTCGATCGATCAATGATATCTTCTCCTATTCTAAGTTTAGTACTATACCTGTTGTATACATCGTTCCACGTCGTAGCTGGAAATTCTCTTAGACTTTCCTTGAGCCGTCTCGTGGCTTCTGAGCTTTTATCGTTTAAGTTGCTTGCAAATGCCATGGCTGCCCAATTATCAGGCACCCTGGGTAAATGCATTCTTTCTCGTTGAAACCTGTCTACAAACTCACGGAGTAATTCCGTGTCTCCTTGCTTTATCTTGAATATGTCTTCCATTCTTTTCTCAACTTTTTGTGCACCAGAGTGTGCTTTTATAAACGAATCTGCAAGCTCAGCAAAAGAATCAATAGAATTTTCAGGGAGAAGAGAATACCAGGTTAAGGCTCCTTTTGTGAGTGTTTCCCCAAATTTCTTGACAAGGACTGATTCAATCTCGTGTTTTGTTAAATCATTGCCTTTTACTCCAGTAGTTAAAGCAGTCACATGATGACGTGGGTCAGTTGTTCCATCATATTTAGGAACATCAGGCATTTTGAACTTCTTGGCTTCCAGGGTTGTTGAGAATATCTATCAACGTCGATGCCTTTGATAATCGGCGGTACTCCACGGATTTGCTCGATGCAATCATTCTGTTCTTTCATTTGTTTCTGCATGGTTAGCAATAAATTTTGTAACTCAGAGTTATTAGTCATACCTGATCTTGCTTCAAGAGATTCATTTGGAGTGTCACCCCTGGCTGAGTTTATTAACCCCAGACTGAGGATTTTCCGCGATGATTGTATTATTTGGAGGCGGTGTTAATGGTGTTGGTGGTGCCTGTGGTAATCCTCTTGCAAACTCTTGCAAACTCTTGCAAAGCTTGCTCCACATATTCAACAATCATTTGCCTTATTCGATCCTGCTCTATCGTTTGCTCATTATTGTTATGATGGTTATTGGATCTTTCTAGGGATGACTCCCTTGAACCACGTGGGGTTCCTCGAGGAGTTGGAACTGGGGTTCCATTTTCCTGCTGGTTGTTGTCGTCATTGTTTTGTTGTTGTTGTTGGAATTCAACATAGTTTAAAGGATATCGATTGGAAAAATAAACTATGATTATGAGGTTCCCGGTAACGGAAACAATTTGTTTAATCAAAGAATTAGATTCCTTGACCCAAGCTATTTAGGATGAACACGGGTTATTGATAATCAAGAATATAATACAATAAATAAAGAAAAATTGAGTAATAAACAATATTGTAGTTGCAAGAAGTAAAGTCGATTGTATTCGAGAATTCAGATGCCCTTATGGATTACATTTCTTCCCTTTATATAGGAGTTTCCTAGTATAGCGTTTGGTTCCTGTCATGATTGCTCATTAATGGCCAATTATTACATTAATGAGGTGTTACAAAGGATAACCGTAATTGTTGTATAGGAGTTACGTAACGTATAAGTCATTAATTGTTGATTCTCGAATCTGCCCGTAGCTTCGTCTGGGTTCACTGTGATCGTATCTCTTCTTTGTCATTAAGTTTCCCGTGGTTGATGAACTCGCGGGTTTATTGACTGTGCCTCTTTGTCCCGTACCTCTTTACAGAATCAAGTCTATCTGTTGCGCTTTCCTTGGTCCACGTAGCTAGCTGAGTTGTCAAGAATTTGCTTACGTGTGAGACTCCTTTTTACCAATACAACCCTATGTTGGAAAATAAAATCAACAAGGGATTGTATACCCTATGTTGCAAAAGAAATCAAATAAACTAGGGATTGTATACCCTATGTTGGAAAAATCATCAACTAGGGAGTGTATACCCTATGTTGGCATCAACTAGGGAGTGTATACCCTACGTTGGAAAAATCATCAACTAGGGATTGTATACCCTATGTTGGCATCAACTAGAGAGTGTATACCCTATGTTGGAAAAATCATCAACTAGGGAGTGTATACCCTATGTTGGCATCAACTAGGGAGTGTATACCCTATGTTGGCATCAACTAGGGAGTGTATACCCTATGTTGGAAAATCATCAACTAAGGAGTGTATACCCTATGTTGGGATTAATTAGGGAGTGTATACCCTATGTTGGAAAAATCATCAACTAGGGAGTGTATACCCTATGTTGACATCAACTAGGGAGTGTATTGGAAAATAAAATCAATTAGGGATTGTATACCCTATGTTGGAAAAATCATCAACTAAGGAGTGTATACCCTATGCGGACATCAACTAGGGAGTGTATACCCTATGTTGGAAAATAAAATCAACTAGGGATTGTATACCCTATGTTGGAAAAGTCATCAACTAGGGAGTGTATACCCTATGTTGGAAAATAAAATCAACTAGGGATTGTATACCCTATGTTGGAAAAGTCATCAACTAGGGAGTGTATACCTTGTGTTGGTATCAACTAGGAAGTGTATACCCTATGTTGAAAAATAAAATCAACTAGGGATTGTATACCCTATGTTGGAAAAGTCATCAACTAGGGAGTGTATACCTTGTGTTGGCATCAACTAGGGAGTGTATACCCTGTGTTGGTATCAACTAGGAAGTGTATACCCTATGTTGAAAAATAAAATCAACTAGGGATTGTATACCCTATGTTGGAAAAATCAAATCAACTAGGGATTGTACACCATATGTTGGAAAAATCATCAACTAGGGAGTGTATACCCTATGTTGGAAAAGGTGTAGTTGGGGATCGGAGGCCATATACTACTTTAGGTTTGAATCATTTTCAACTTCAGTTCTTTTTTATTTTCTTTTCCTTTTTTTATTTTTAATTTTTAATTTTTATGCATGCGGGAAAGGATTTTTGGAGTAAACTTCCCTTTCTTTGGAGTCAATGCTGCAGAGCTCCTTCTAGCTCTTGCACAATTCCTTCTGGTTGCACCTGCTTCTTGCACGGTTGTTTTTGAGTTGCACCTGTTTCGTATTTTCAAACAAAGAACAATTTGTTAGTTTGAAACGGTGGTTGGTTTTGCGGCGTTGATTATTTCAAACTGCTTGATCTCAACCCCTTTGACGAAGATCTCAACCGCTTGCTTGTTTGCTGGGGATTGGGTTTCATTTCTGAACCCGGGGACCCTGACTTTCCAGATTTTATCATGGTGATCGGTCACGTGGGACCCAACATTTCAACTTTATTCTGCCTTGGTAGGTCTTTCACTCGTTTTTGGGTGTCCGGAGTGTCGGTAAAATTCAGGCTCCTTAGATTTTCTGCAACGGCTAGTCGCGTGGGACTTAACCTTTTCGATCTTATTTTTCCTTTACCGGCCTTCCATTTCTTCTTCAGAGAACTTGGATTACTTCGGTTTTTCAAACTCTTTCCGAGATGAATAGCCGCGTGGGACTCAACCTTTCGATTTTCTCTTTTTGAAGGTTTTGAGAGCGTCGGCTGCTAAGGCCGGTCGGGATTGACTTGATGCCCCAGACAAGGCTGGGTGACTTTTTCATATTAGCCCGTGTCAAATGAGAACCCTGTAAATCAGTCTTGCCATTCTTTCTTTGCCTTAGTTTCGAAAAAAGATTTAGACCGAAAGGGATTTAAAAAAAATGACAGAATGGACAATGAATTTAAACGAGAGATATCCCTTTCGGGGGGAAGGAAGGAAGGACTTATCTGGAGTGCATGTGGACTTCAATGAACATGACATGCCTTTTGGACTGGATGCCTGATCCGTGTAAACCGTCCGACTCTCAGAAATTCATCACAACTGTCACCTCGAGATTGAGAAACCTTGCCCCGGACTATGTCCATGTTAGTGACCCATTATCCTTTTCTATTAGTGGCGCCCTTTGCGGGTTTTCGCCAACTAACCTCTCTCATTTCTCTTCTTACCATCGCCTTGTAGTGCTCTTTGCGAGTTTTCACTAACAAGACTCTCTCATTTCATTTTCTCTGCTTATCAGCGCCTCACGGTGCCCGTGTGGGTTTTCGCCAATAAGACTCCCTCGTTTTTATTTCTCTCATTGCTTGTATCAGCTTCAAACATCTGCATCCTCCAACTTTAGACATCTTTGTCGATCGATCGGAATGACTTGAACAGGGTTTTGGGTAGAAAGAATCTGGATCGAGTTACAACTTTGGAACTTTTTAGGAGAAAACATAACATTTGCCCCAACTTAAACTCTTGGGGAAATGTGGAATTTTATTTTGGTGTGACTGAACCCCAGGGAGAGGCTGCCTACATTTCCTTTCGGAATCAAGTCGAACGTAGTTCAAGGAAACTTTTGTTTTGTTTTTTATTTTTGTTTTGTTTTTCCTCATCATAATTTTTTTTACAATGCTTTCAGGTTCCAAAGAGGGTAATCAAATAAAAGTAATCGGCTCAAAGGGTCTACAAGGTTGGGTAGTGTTTGGGGTAGTGTGAATGAAAGCCTTCGTCATTTCGATCGGGAACATCCACATTATAAAAAGGTAAAACATAGTACATTTTGACTGCATCTGCATTGACAGCCGTTTCAAGATCATTTCCTTCGATGTCCCCCAAGTACAATGCTCCTTTTGGTAGCAGTTTCCTTATGATGTATGGACCTTTCCAATTCGGGGCGAATTTTCCTTTCGCCTCTTCGTTATGTGGGAGGATACGTTTTAAAACAAGCTGCCCCACTTCGAAGTTCCTAGGCCGCACTTTCTTATTGTAGGCGCAGTCCATTCTTTGTTGGTACAACTGACCGTGGCAAACTGCGGCCATTCTTTTCTCATCAATCAGGGTTAACTATTCCAAACGGGTGTTGACCCATTCGTCATCCTCAATTTCTGCTTTGACAATGATCCAAAGGGGAGGAATTTCAACTTCTACGGGTATTACGACTTCAGTTCCATAAACCAGTTGATAGGGCGTAGCTCCGATCGATGTACGCACGGTTGTGCGGTATCCCAATAATGCAAAGGTCAATTTCTCGTGCCATTGCCTATAAGTCTGAATCATTTTCCTGAGAATTTTCTTGATGTTTTTGTTTGCTGCTTCAATGGTGCCATTAGCTTTGGGCCGGTAAGGGGTGGAATTGCGGTGTGTGATTTAGAATTGTTCACATACCTCCCTCATCAAGTTACTGTTAAGGTTTGCGGCATTGTCGGTAATGATAGTTTTTGGGATACCAAAACGACAAATGATATTGGAGTGCACAAAATCCACCACTGATTTCTTAGTGACAGCTTTGAACGTGACTGCCTCGACACATTTTGTGAAATAGTCGATAGCAACCAGGATAAATCTGTGGTCGTTTGAGGCTCTTGGCTCAATCGACCCGATGACATCCATTCCCCAGGCGACAAATGGCCAGGGTGCTGACATGGGATGCTATTATGAAGTTGGTGTAGGGATCAAATCGCCATGTATTTGACACTTATGGCATTTCCGGATGAAGCTGAAGAAATCTTTCTCCATGGTCATCCAATAATATCCTGCCCACAAGATTTTCTTTACGAGGACATACCCATTCATGTGGGGGGGGG
>ML290012.1:0-40349 GCA_005239495.1 Nicotiana undulata | reverse complement strand
TTTTCGGCGGCCACCCCAGTGGTTGGGGGGGGGGGGGGGCATACTCCTGAATGCACCTCGTTCATAATCTTCTCGGCTTCTTTAGCGTCTACACACCTCAATAGGTTCAGATCGGGAGTCCTTCTATACAGTACTTCCCCACTTAGGAAGAAACTGCTGGCAAGCCTTCAGATGGTTCTCTTCTGGTCCCCGTTGGCCTGTTCCGGATATTCCTTTGTTTTCAAGAATCTTTTGATATGATGATACCATGGCTGAACATCGGGCTCTACTTTGACCGTGTTGCAATAACCATATCTTTCCCGTATTTGAATCTCCATGGGGTCAATGTGGGCATTACCCGGGTATGGCAGCATTGCAGCCAAGGTGGCTAGTGTATCAGCTAACTCATTGTGGCATCGAGGGATATACCTAAACTCGACAACTTTGAACCGCTTGCCTAGATCCTCCACATGTTGTCTATATAGAAGGAGTTTAACATCTCGAGTTTCCCATTCTCGTTGAGCTTGCTTGATGATCAAGTCAGAATCTCCCATGATTAATAATTCCTCTACATCCATGTCAATTGCCATATTCATGCCCATTATGCAGACTTCATATTCAACAGTATTGTTTGTACAGAAGAAGCGAAGACGGGCGGTTGTCGGGTAGTGTTTCCTGGTGGGCGAAATCAAGATTGCCCCAATCCCGACACCTTTTGAATTTACGGCCCCATCAAAGAAAATTTTCCAAGTATTGGTGTCGTCGGGAATTATCTCCACTGAATTGACTTCCTCGTCTGGGAAGTAAGTACTTAGAGGCTGATAGTCGTCATCAATAGGATTTTCTGCCAGGTGATCTACCAAGGATTGAGCTTTCATTGTTGTGCGGATGACGTAGAATATGTCGAATTCGGTGAGCAAAATTTGCCACTTTGCTAATCTCCCGATGGGCATTGGCTTTTGGAATATATACTTCAAAGGGTCCAGCCTAGTGATGAGATATGTGGTATAAGCCAACAAATAATGCTGGAGCTTCTGAGCAACCCAAGTTAAAGCGCAACAAGTTCTTTCCAGCAACGTATGCTTTGCTTCATAGCTTGTGAATTTCTTGCTCAAATAATATATGGCATGTTATTTCTTCCCGGTTGCATCATGCTGCCCGAGAACACACCCGAAGGAATTTTCTAACACCGTCAGGTATAAGAACAAAGGCCTTCATGGTTCAAGTGGGACTAATACTGGCGGATTCGACAGATATTCTTTGATTTTGTCGAAAGCGACTTGGCATTCGTCCGTCCATACAATCGCTGCATCTTTCTTCAAAAACTTGAATATAGGCTCACATGTGGATGTCAACTGAGCGATGAACCTGCTGATGTAATTCAACCTACCTAGCAAACTCATTAGCTCTTTCTTGGTCTTTGGAGGTGGCAGATCCCGAATAGATTTTATCTTCATCGGGTCCAGCTCAATGCCCCGTCGGCTGACTATAAATCCTAGCAACTTCCCCGATAGAACTCGGAAGGCACACTTGGCTGGATTCAATTTCAAATCATATTTACGCAAACGTTCAATGAATTTTCTCCAATGTTGTACATGGTCCTCTTGCACCCTGGATTTAATAATCACATCATCCACATGCACCTCAATATCTTGATGCATCATGTCGTGGAAAACGACGGTCATGGCCCTCATATAAGTTGCCCCAGCGTTCTTTAGACCGAATGGCATGACCCGGTAGCAATAAGTGCCCTAGGGTTTGGTGAAAGCCGTCTTTTCTGCATCTTCTTCATCCATCAAGACCTGGTGATACCCAGCTTAACAATCCACGAAAGACTGTACCTCACGTTTAGCACAACTGTCAACCAGGATATGGATGTTTGGCAGTGAAAAGTTATCTTTGGGACTTGCCTTATTCAAATCTCGGTAGTCGACACAAACTCTGACTTTCCCGTCTTTCTTAGGTACCGGGACCACGTTGGCCAGCCAAGTGGTGTATTGGACCACTCGGATTACTCCAGCTTTTAATTGTTTAGTGACCTCTACTTTGATTTTGTCACTCATGTCTGTTTTAAATTTCCTTTGCTTTTGTTGGACGGGTGGATAACCGGGGTAGGTCAGCAGTTTGTGCACCACCAAGTCAACACTCAATCCGGGCATGTCATCTTAAGACCAGGCAAACACATCGAATTCGAATAGAAGTTAGATCAAAGCATCCCTAGTTCTTTCATCAGTGTGGATGCTTATCATGGTTTCTCGAACCTCTTCTGAACTACCCAAATTAACCGGTTCTTTTTCGTTTAAGTTTGGCTTAGGCTTATTCTCGAATTGTTCCAATTCTCGATTTATTTCCCTAAAAGCCTCATCTTCATCATATTCCATTTCTTGATTCATTATTTCTTGGTTAGATGGCATATCAAGATCTGGGCGTGAAGTCTGCAAGAATGTCATGTTATAAAAATCAGCATTATTAGAGCTGAAAAGAGAGGAATAAGAAAAATAACAAAAATTAGGAAGAATAAAAAGAGAAGTTCGTAGACTATGAAATTGATTTCATTTCATTGAATCATAAAAGAGTTTACATCAGAATTTGAAAAAGGCAATAAACAAAAAGCACTCGAGTTACACCTTGGAATAACTCGTAGTGCAGAAAAGATGGAAAAATTGAACTATCGGGACTCCCGCCTGATGGGTAATGGAGTAGCTTTCCAGTTCTGCAAGTTGGCATTCGGTCCCATGTACTGCACCTCAGCGGTGCTCGAGCTTTCACCCGGCTGAACCATGTGGGCCTCGTACAACATTTGTCTCATGGCCTCGCACATCTCTTCAATTTCCTCGGCCGTGAAGGCCTCCTCTTCTTCTTCTACGTATTGTGGTTTGATGAAAGACTCAGTGATGTGTCGGACTAGTTGAGGCAGGTCCCATCCATTGTTCTTACGTGTGTCGGCCCATTTCACATCGTCCTATGTGGCCTGGAAACCTATGCCGAAGAATTTTTCGGTGACAGGTAGAGAGATTGGTTCAGTAATGCCCTGTAGGGATATCCCAAGTCCCTTTACGGGTTTGTACCCATGTCTGATCATGTCGGTAGCGACCATGATTGATGCATTAGATAAACAGGGTTGTGGGCACGGAACACCTTCCTCGTGTTGATCAGCAAGCACAATCTCAAAGGCCTTGTACACAATGTGTTTACTTCCTTCTCTGGCCTCGAGGCAGGGGATGGAGGGGTCTCTGTATATTGATTATTCGTCCTCTCCATGGACCACTATCTCCTGATTCTCGTGTTCAAATTTGACCATCTGGTGGAGAGTAGATGGCACTGCCCCAACAGCGTGAATCCAAGGTCTTCCTAGCAGGAAATTATAAGAAGTGTCCATGTCTAGAATCTGGAAGGTTACTTTGAAATCCACAAGGCCTATAGCCATGACTATCTCAATCTCCCCTATGGTGTCACTTTTAATTCCGTCGAAGGCGCGGACACAAATGTTATTTGGCCTAATCCTCTCAATGCCGATTTCCATTCTTTGTAACGTTGACATGGGGCAAATATCCACCCCGGATCCTCCGTCGAGCATGACCCTCTTTACGTAGTACCCTTCACTTTTGACCGTCAAGTGCAAGGCTTTGTTGTGAGCAGCTCCCTTGAGAGGTAGGTCGTTTCGGCTGAAAGAAATTTTGTTCACTTCGAAGAAGTGCTCATCCATTCTGTCTAACTGCTCGACTGAGGTCTCAGTTGGTACACACACTTCATTCAGCGTCTTCAGGAGTACCTTTTGATGCTCGTCTGAGCCCATCAACAGAGACAAAAGTGAAAGCTGATCAGGAGTTTTTTTAAGTTCTTCGATTGTAGCATATTCAATTGTTTTCATTTTCTTGAAGAACTCATCAGCTTCTTCAGCAGTGATAGGTTTTTTGAGAGGAAAACGTTTATGCTTGTTCTTGGCTAGATCTTTCACATTGAGGTATCTTTCAGATGAGTTTGCCTCAGTTGCTTCCCCTATGATTTCCTTTCCCTTGTACGTCACTACTGTCTTGTTGTAGTTTCAGGGAACAGTAGTGGTATCCTTTATGGGAGTTTGCGATGCGCGGCTAATAACCACAGGCTCATTCATCCTTGGTGAAATTATTGGGCCCCGCGCTACAAACGTCCCCTTTGGCACGTACATTTTCAGGACGTTCATCATTGCTTTGTTGAATTGCAACCTTCTGAGAGGACTTAACACACATTGTTCCTTCCTGGGCGCCCTGGGGACATAAAGAACAGCGTCTTTAGAGGGCCCCGGCTTTGTTTTGGCTTCAGCCTTCCCCGTGGCCTGAGGGACGGGGCTGCTTTTCCTCATTTCTTTAACTGGCTTGGGTGCCGCTTTGGGCTTTTTCTCCACATCCGTAATGGCGATGATAGCTTTTAAGGCTGGATCAAAATCTTGGTCCTCACAGATCATGCAGATAATGAGCCCGTTGTTGTGGGCTGGTAATGGATTGTTCGTTACATTGGGAGATTCTTCGTCCCTTAGCACCACTTTCTTTTGTTCTATGAGGTTCTCAACCACTCGTTTGAGGGTCCAGCAATCATCAGTGTCGTGCCCTTCTGCTTCGGAATTATAGGCACAATTGGTTCCTTGTCTGTATGACGTCGATTCCAGATTTTGCCTAGTTGTAGGTACCGGCTGCAGAAGTCCCATTTGAAATAACTTTGGAAAAAGGCTTGAGTATGACTCACCGATAGGAGTGAAGTTAGGTCTCCTTGGTGGTTCACGGGGATAGGGATTGTATGGATAGTTGTTTTGGGGAGGGCGTGGATTATATGGAGCCTGGTGATGATGGTTATTTCTGTTCTGTTTGTACTGTTGTTGTGGCCTGGGATGCGGCTGAGCATTCATCACCTCATAGGGAAAGGGGGACATATCATGAGCTGCGTCCTGATGTGGATAGTAGCGTTGTGAAGTTTTGGGAAATAGGTCTGGATATTCCCGAGATCGTCGAGAACTCCTAATTCCGGAAGACATCACAGCCCCCTCCTCTTTCTTCTTTCTGTTGGCTGCACTCCCGGATCCGCTTTGGATGGCCTGAGAGGTTGCTCTTATGGCGGATTGGCTTAAGATATGACCGGTCTTTAGGCCATTCTCGACCATCTCTCCGATTTTGATTGCTTCTGCAAAACGGCTTGCCCATGGAGGACATCATGTTTTGGAAGTAATCAGCCTCCTAGGCTTGTAGAAAGACACTGACAATTTTAGTTTCGTCCATTAGAGGCTTGACTCTGGCCGCTTGCTCAGGCCACTTAATGGCGTATTCCCTGAAGCTCTCTGACGACTTCTTCTTGAGATTGGACAGGGAATTCCGGTCAGATGCTATGTCCATATTGTATTTGAATTGTCGGACAAAGTCCCGGGCGAGGTCATCCCATATATGCCAGCGAGATATATCTTAGTCCATGTACCACTCCGATGCGATCCCGGCCAAGCTTTCTCCGAAATATGCCATTAGAAGCTCCTCTTTTCCACCTGCTCCCCGGAGCTGGTTGCAGTACCTTTTTAAATGAGCTATGGGGTCCCCATGTCAGTCGTATTTCTCAAACTTGGGGGTCTTAAACCCAAGCGGCAGGTGAACGTGCGGGAACATGCACAAGTCTGCATAGGAAACACTTTTCTGCCCACTTAGTCCTTGTATATTCTTGAGGCTTTTCTCAATACTTTTCATTTTCCGAGCCATTTCTTCCTGCTCGGGGCTCTTCTAGTCTTGTCCCGAGGTAACTTCATACCGAAGTTGTTGAGGGTATGAGTTGGTAGTAACATGAGTTGTGTCCAGATGGAACGGTGGTGTTTGAAATATAAAAGTCAGTGTCTCAAAACTTGGCCTAGTGATTGTTGGCGGTGTCGTGGCAGAGATCGGCGATGCAGTGAAGATGTTGGAAGACACACCAGAAAATAGTGCCTAGGGGCGAATCTTAGAAGGCCTTCTGGCGAAGTGAGCCGACATAGATGGGTATCCAAATGTGGTAGCCAGGTAACTTATAGGGATGTTGGAGATCCCGCCCGTCTTGGGAATCATCTTTAGGAAACCCGGGATGGTACTGGGTGGTTTCCTACCATTAGACCATGCGTCCCACATTTACAGCATGCGGCAATGCAGAATCCTTTTTTCTTCAGTTGCGGCTGATTCAGATGCTGGGATGACCGAGCTTGGGTCATCCTCGGAGGAGTTGATGATGGGTAAGTGACTTTCAGATGTCATTTCTACACTTCTTTTTGATCTGGTGAAGTACGGATGTGAATCCAGGTTACCGCAAAATCAACCACCTAAAAACTCTTGGCACTTGGTGACAATATAGTCGGCGATCTCTCTGACCCTTTGCCTGATGACACCCTTTTCTTGAAGTAGACGCCCGATCTGTTGAGATCTTGCTTCTAAAACTTGGGCGTCTTTATGACTCTGTTCTTGCCATTGTTGCAATTCTCCCTCCAATTGAGCCATCATGGTATAACACTGTTCTCTTTCTGCTTTAAACCTTTTTGCTTGTTTGGCCATTTCGTTCTCGAGGGAGGCCATCTTTTCCTTTAAGCCTGTGACTCCTTGGTCATGTTTTCTTTTCAATTTTTGGACAAACTCTGCTCTTTCCTTCTGCATCTTTTGTCAATTTTTCCCGAACTCGGGCTAAGTCCTCTTCAGCTTGGTCCAGAGTATCACCATAGCTACACAACTTTTGCCTGAGATTGTTGATAAGTCTTTCATCGGCTCTACTTCTTTCTAGGTTTTCAATAGCCATTTTCATTTTCTGGATATTAGCCCGGAGGGCATCATTTTCTTTGTTTAGCCTGTTTCTTTCCCCTTCAGCTGCAGCAGCTTGTAGAGTGTTTTCAAATTTGAGTTCCCAGATTTGGGTTTCCATCTTGTTTATGGTAGCTCGGTAGTTGTTTTCCTTTTCTAACCAAGCCCAGTGCTCTTGTGTTTGCTCAGTGAATTTCTGCACGTGGGGTCATTTTGCAGGTCGTTCTGGCTCCTGATGCTCTCTGCCCCTTCTACCATACCAAGAAGTGTAGGCCGACTCTACTTCCCCTCTGGACAAATTCCTTACCTGAGTCTGAGGCTCTAAAAATCTGCACTGATTCCAGATTTGGCGGACCCTGTCCTCCGAAAATGCAGCTCTCGGACATAACTCAATGGCTTGTCGACTCAGATTCTCGTCATGTGGAACATACTGTTGCCTTCCCAACTGCCGTAGGACCCGATGTGGGGCATACGACTGAATGCTTCGCAGGCCCATCAACAAAAGGTAACACAGCTCAGCCGACACGTGGATAACTTCGCCGACAGGGAGCCACCCGAATGTCCACTCGATTCGGTCGACAGTCAATGAACTCAAATGTAAGATCCAGGCTTCTGTGCCCTCTGGAAATTCGTGGCCCTCTACCCTAGTGTTTTGTTCTTCGATACAATTCAAACCGGTCAAACCGTAGTTCATGTAGCCTGGGTGATGACACAAGTGCTTAATCATCCAGATCTGTAGAAGCAGGTTGCACCCCTCAAAGAATTTTCCCCCATATTGGCAAACCGTTAGAGCACGATATATCTTGGCTAAGACCATCCGTATAAGAGTGTTGTTGGATGTTTTCATCATGAAATCTGCCATTCCCACAAGTCCAATATCTATGCGTCCGTCACTCCTTGGGCAGATTAAGGTACCCAGGAATGCTACCACGAACGCCAAACCTCGGCGGGCCTCCCATTTAGCTTGGTTCTTGTTATGAGTCAGACCAGTGTTATCAGCTTCATAACCCTGAGGATCTCCGTAGCGACTTTATAGGAAATAGAAAGTGCAGAACCCCTCAGATAGGTACGGGTCTTGGATTTCACGGCTAAAGCTTAGTAGGTCTAGGAACTTGTGGGGAGTCACAACCCTGGGAGCTACTGGATATTGGCTCGTGAGATTTTCACTGAGGCCATCATACCCCGCTATTTCGTCTAGCGTGGGTGTCAACTCAAAGTCTGAAAAGTGGAACACGTTATGAGCGGGGTCCCAAAATGATACTAGAGCCTCGATGATGTCCAATCTTGGCTTAATTTTTATCACTCCAGTGAGTCCGCCCAAAGCTTTTATCACGTACTTTCTACTTACTTCCCCCAGGTCCCTCCACCACATATGGAGTCCCACGGTAATTTCCTCGATAGCTCTAAAGGGCATGTTTTCGGTAGTGCTTATCCTGCGCATTTATTAAGTGATTTGGTTAAGAAAAAAGCAAAACCATATTTTATTTTTGACCAAAGGTAAAGAAAAGTGCTATTTTTTGCAAAACTTTTGTAATCAAATGAAAATGGACCATCTTTGTGAATACGGCCCCTCAACACTTCGGGTAAGAAGTTTCTTAGGGTTGTGCTTGCTAATTGGGTCAAACTTTTTGGAAAAGACCACAGGCGCCCATTCTTGCAAAACAGCCTTCTGGCGCCCCGTTGGGACAATTTGGCTATTTACGTAAGAACAACATCACCTAACTATATTTAGGACCGTATTTTGTACTTTGATTTTGAAAAATAAGGTTGGAACCGATGAGGGCTTCCTACGCATCCCACGCCGGTGAGAATCAAACAATGCGTAGTTCGCGAAATCTAGACACAATTTTGAAAAATATGCACCGACTCATTTCATTTTGAAAGACTATTTTCCTTCTTTCTTTTCCTCTATTTTTCAAAAAATTTGACAGAGTTTCGGGATGATTTTGAATATCCGGGTTTTTTCAAAAATCGGATAAATCTCTTATTCTATTTCTCTCTTGGTTTTTCTGTTGTTCTTTTTTGCTTTAGCCGGCCAACAAACAAACCAAAACAAAATATTGTACACATAGCAAGTAGGATGCATCAGGATGGTCTTTCATTTCAGGTTCACCTGTCCTAGAAGGACTCAACCCCTATGTTGAGTCCCCTAAGTCAAATGCACGTGATGCAGATAATCGTTCCTACTAGGGATCCGGAATGAGGCTATGTTATACTTTTTTTTTTAACAAATTATACTACTAGGTTGATTTCCTAGTAGTTATTTTACTAATAATAATAGCCCAAAAGGAACATGATTGTTGTCCTACTAACTAGGACGGTATACCTTAAATCTACATAAGAACTAGTACCAAAATTGGGCTTGTCAGGCCCAATAGTGATATAACAAATTGAAAAAATACTAGAACTAACTAAAATATTAACAAAATCTAATGTAAATAAAATCTGGGGTAGCCCATATGGCCTGCTGATCTTTTGACTCCAAACGGGCCCAAATTGTAAGCAAACAGGCCCAAATGACGCCTGGTATAATAGTAGCCCATTTAACCCAATATTGTTCCAATCTCTTTAAATCCACTGGTGGCCATTTATGGAATTTGCACTTAATAGCCTGAATTTCGTAACATCCCTTTCTTCCAATTATTGCATTTGTAGCCTTATCCAAGTTATTTAGTATTTTGCATTTGTAGCCACAAGACCTTTGTATCTCTTTTAGGCTGGCCCAACACCATTTCCCTTTTACACGTCTGGGCCTATTTCATAAGCAATACACTGGCCCAAATATTGAGCATGTATACTTGCCCAAATATTGACCGTGTATATTCAATTAAAAGACTGGCCCAAGCGTGACTCAAATATCTGTGATAGGCCTCCGACATTTCATTTCCCCTTTTTTCCATTTTCCTATTCCCCCACTCTTACCTAGATTCTTCTTCTCGACCTTCACGTCTATGGCGATTTCACTCCCCTGGGTTGGTAAGTGTCTCCATCTTCTCTTAATACTTTCATTTCTGTTGATTTTGAGCTTTTTCCTCTCCTCATTGCTTTTATTGTTTGTGTTTCTTCACTCGCTTGTCCTATTTGTTGACCATGGAGTTCCATGGCTGTTACTGTTACAAATCGACTCCTACGAGCTGGTAAGTGCATCAATCTGAGCTCATTTGTTTCTTTTCTGCTTTTTGCTGTTATTTTCCTTTTCCTCACCTGATTATCTCTTTGTATTTCCTCTCTCAATTTCCCTAGCTGCTTCTCCTCCGTTTCCAGGACTGCCTCGAGTCAACTCCGTAGCTCTGGTAAATGCCTCAATTTGAATTATCTGTTCCTTTTCTACTGTGTATTGTCTTTTCCCTTTCCTCATTGTGTTGTTTCTTGTACTTGCATGTTTCGTACCGGGGCTGAGTGTTCGCGATCCATCTGCATGTCCATTGTGCTGTTGGCTATGTGTTCTCGTTATTATCCCAATCCCAGGTACTACTTCTTCTTCGCATTTATATTTTAGCTGTTTCACTTGACTATGCTCTGTTGTTCGACTGTTGTTTGTGCTTTCTATCCATATGCATGTCATTTTTCCTCCCCCTAGGAGTATAATACATAGTATTACCACCCTTAGGGATTGTAATTGATGACAAGTTATGGTTTCTATTTTAATCCCTGCAAAAAAGAACCCATAATTAGTATAAAAAATAGCTTTCATGTACTCCTCACTGCTGATTTGTACATGAAGGCATGTTTGTTTGTTGCTGCTCTTATGTGTTCTATCTTGCTTTACTTGTGACCCCTCTTCTCTGTCCCCCTTATTCTTCTTTTTATTATACCACTTCCTTGCATCTCCCTTATAACTTCTTTTTTTATGTTTTTGCCTATTTCGATTAGTCATTCTAGGCAGTACTGTGTTTGTGTTTTTTGTTTTCCTATTCCTTGCTTGTCTCCTCCTTTTTCCCCATCTACTAATGCACCTAGCATGATGTTTTCTTTCCTTGAAGTATTTTATGTTTTCCTGTACTCCTGCCTGGTATTTTGTATGAAAAATCATGCTATTGCTGCTTTTCCTCTTCACCTTCCTGTCCCATGATTGTGATTTTGTGCTTTTGGATTGATGCCCAATTCGATTATACATTCTGGGCATCAACCCTTGTCCCACACTTCTATTAAATACCCCTACTTATCCCTTCCTTATTTGCTCCTCTTTCCCAACTCCTATTGACTCAATTTGGTATGAAGAGAGCCCTATTACCCTAAGTATATTCCTCCCTTGTTGATCCTTATTATGGTTTCTATTGCTTTATCTTTAGAACCTGCTTTCCTATGTCCAATTCTCTTAAACATTCTGAACATGTCCCTTTGATTCTTGCTCCTGTGCTTGCCTCTCTTTGTTATTTCTTTCAGATTCCCTTTAGTGTGCCCAATTCTCTTGTATGTTCTGGACCACTTTCTTTCTTTTGCATATCATCCTTTCGTTACTGTTGTAGATGTGTTCCTTCCCATGCCAACAACTTTCCCCTATGCCTATTGGCATCTGCAGAATCACTGGATTTGCTCCACCCCTGCCCAATTCTCTTAGATGTTCTGGGCCCTTTAGACTTGCTTCCTTTATTTTCCTTAACTTGCTTGATTCAAAGTCATTGGCTTTCCCAAAGGTTGCTACTGTGGGTTGAATGCAAAGCATTAATACCACCGCATGTAGATTCCTTTGGAAGTAGACCAACAACTTATCTTCTGTACCTGTAAAAAAGGAAACAAAGTTAGTGAAAACCTGCAGTACCATGCTCTCCTCTATACAGATTTGAGCATGGCTATAGATCCTCCATCTCTTAGCCTTCATGCTTTTAATCCCTACTCCTTTCTTCAGTTCCTTGCAACCCTTACTCTAAACTTTGGACATTGTAGCTTATCATCATTTAATATCCTTCTCCCCATTGAGTCCACCTCCCAGAACAATTGGCATTCAATATCTCCCTCATCTAGTGCTTGATTTGCCGAGTGATCTGCTAGCATATTCCCTTCTCTAAATACATGTGATAGCTTTAGGTTGAAATCTTGTTTTAAGTTCTTAATTTCTTCTACCTGTTCTATTATGCCCCAAGGTGGCTTCCACTGTCCCTCTATAACTTTCATGAGTAGCATTGAGTCTGTCTGAAGCAAAATTTGCATAAAGTTCATGGCTTTACACAACCTCAATGCTTCCAGTATTGCAGTAGCTTCAGCCTCATTGTTTGATCCTTCCTTAATCCTTCTTCCACATGCATAGATAAGATCACCCAGCTCATTTCTTAGGCAGAATCCAATTGAACTTCTCCCCGGATTACCCCTACTAGCACCATTTGTATTCACTTTAACCCATCCTTGTTGTGGTAACTCCCACAATACCTTTTCAAATTTCAGTTTAGGGGTGTAGTTTTGCAACAATTGTAGGATAATGCCATCTATGTGGGACTCTAATACCATGTTTTCTTGTCTGCACCAATGCTTGGATAGTAGATAAAACCTGGTATATCACTCGATTGACTGAGACAGGGTTCCCATATTTCCAGTTGTTTCTCCTCTTCCATAATTCCCACACTATACAAGATGGCAAAGCCTGCATGATTGGCTTAATTCTTGGTACAACCTGTGCTGTCCAACACCTTGTAATAGCCTGATGCATAGTCAATCCTTCTATTGAGATACCTGCCCTAGTCAAGAAGTACTTCCATACTGTTTTAGCTGCATTAGAAGTGAAAAATAGATGCATCAATGTTTCCTCCTTGGGTTCTGCACAGCACCAACACCTTGAGGGCATAAAATAGCCTAGCCTTCTCATAAAATCATCCAATGGAAATTTAGCCTTCCAAACTTTCCACATAAAGAAAGATATCTTGAAAGGCAATCCTTTGACCCACATAATCTTATTTGCCTGCCTTGGATTTTCCCTTCTCCTAATGTGTTCCCATGCAAAACTTACTGTAAAGTTGTCCCTACTCTCCAATGACTAGAATGGGGTGTCCAATACTGTACTCTTGACTGGTGGAGTTATGTTCTCAATAATGTGATTTTCTAAATCTTCTGGTAGTATTTCCAGTAGTCTATCACCTCTCCAGCTTCCATTTTTCACCAGCTCATATACATTTTGCACCTCTTCATCAATTCAAAAATCTTGTGGCACTATGAAGTAAAGTGCTCCTAGGCCTGTCCAGTTGTCATACCAGAATAAAAAAGAGCCCATGTTTGGTTTCCATACTATTAGTTGTTCAATACTATCCCTGCACTCTAGCATTTTCCTCCACATATGTGACCCATCCCTCCATGGGACTACAACTGCATTGAGTTTCTTACAATACTTCTGACTCATAAATGAACTCCATAGACTAGGCTTGGTTCAAAAGTTCCACCACATCTTGCAAAACAGGGCTTTAGATACATCATGTAATGACCTGAACTCTATGCCTCCCTCATCCTGTGGCATACACAAAGTAGACCATGAAGCCCAATGTCTTGAGTTTCCTCCAATGTTGTTGCTCCAGAAGAATCTTCAAAATATTTTATGCAACTCCTTGATCACATTACTAGGGGGATTCACTGCAGATAGCAGGTGTGTAGGCATACTTTGCAGTACATGCGCAATCAGGATTGTTCTTCCTCCTATTGAAAGAAGTTTATCCTTCCACGATTGAAGCTTATCCATGACTCTTTTCAACATGTTTTGATAGTAATCTTTTTTCCTCCTTGCATAAAAAATGGGACAACCTAAGTAGGTAAAAGGAAACTCCTTCTGTTCAATGCCAGTCACCCTCTCCACTTTCTGAACAACCTCCACATCAGTCAGATGGTGCATATATATGGCTGATTTACTCCTGTTCACCTGCTGCCCAGATGCTACTTCATATTCATGTAATACATGCATAATTAATCTTAGAGATGTCTCATCTGAGGAAGAGAATATTATAGTATCATCTGCGTAGGCTAGGTGATTGATTTTTGGACTCCATTTAGGCATTCCAAACCCACAAAAATATAGGTTCTGGTGAAGTGCATTTAGACCCCTCGATAAAGCTTCAGCAGCTAGTATGAAGAGTGTAGGTGACAAAGGATCGCCTTGTTTCACTCCTCGAGATGACTTGAAAAATCCATGAGGCTCTCCATTCACTTGTATAGAGTACCAATTATTTCCCAACAAATAAAAAATCAGACCTATAAACCATTTTGAGAAACCAAGTTTCCTTAACATTTTTGTTAGGAACACCCAGGATAGTCTGTCATAAGCCTTTGCCATATCGAGCTTGATTACCACATTTGGCCCAGCCTTAGTCCTCAATCGTATGTTAGTGATAATCTCCTGTGTCAATAGTATATTTTCCACTATTCTTCTCCCTTTCACAAATCCAGCTTGCTCTTCTGATATGATATTAGGTAACAGCTCCACCATCCTCTCATGAATTACTCTTGAGAAAATTTTATTGACAAAGTTACTTAGGTTGATTGGCCTCATGTCTCCAAAGGTCGTAACCTCCTTCTTTTTGGGTAGTAACACCAAATTAGTATGTGTGACACTCTTTGGTAGTTGATGACCACAAAAGAAGGACTTCACCATATCCACCACTTCCTGTTGTATAATGTCCCAGCATGTTTGATAAAATGCCCATGTAAAGCCATCTGGTCCTCCTGTTGAATCTGGACTTAACCCCATTACAGCCTGCTTCACCTCCTCTGTAGTAGGCATTGCCATCAACTTCTCATTCTGCTCCTCATTCACCAAGGTTGGTACATAATTTAGTATATCAAATGATGTGGGAATCACTGTTTCAGTGAATTGTGCCTCATAGAATTTTACTGCTTCAGCTGCAATCTGATCCTCCTCTTCAAGCCACTGATCATTATTGTCTTTGATTCTTTTAAGCTTTAACCTTTTCCTTCTTCCATTAACCTGAGCATGGAAGAACTTTGTGTTCCTATCACCTTCTTTGAACCACATCATCCCAGATTTTTGTCTCCAGAACTATTCTTCAATAACAAGATAGCTTATCATTTCAGCCTGCACTTTTCTAAGCCTTGCCCTATTTTCCTGTGTAGGATTTGCCTCAAACTCCCTTTCATGTACTAGGGCAACCTCCTCCAGGCTTGCAATTCTCTGAAATATGTCTCCATATGTAGCTCTACTCCAGATAGATAATGCTTTCTTCACCTTCTTCAGTTTGAAGTTGAATAGAGTGAATGGATTGGCCATGAAATCTGCATTCCAATTCTCTCTAACAACCTCTTTAAATGTCTCATGCTTGGTCCAAAAGTTCAGGAATCTGAAGGGTTTTTTAATAGGAGTTGCTTCAATATCACATTTTAATTGTAAAGGGCAGTGGTCTGAGCCAATTTTTGATAGGTGTGTCACTTCCAGTCCTGGAAAAGTTTGTTGGAGCTCTGCATTCCCAAAGCATCTGTCTAGCCGTTTGAAAATGCAGTCTTCATCTGATCTACCATTCCTCCAAGTATAGATGCTTCCCTTAAACCCCAAGTCTGTTAGTGTACAGGTGTTCATGCAATGCCTAAAGTCATCGACCTCATTAATGTGAACTGGTAACCCACCAAACTTCTCTTCTTCATCCCAAAAAACATTAAAATCACCACCAACCAACCATGGTATTGCCATATCAGTGGCCATTAAGTACAGTAAATCCCACAGTTCTATTCTTTCTATGTGATCACATTTGGCATATATTAATGTTAGCATCATCTCTACTTGTGTTTCTGTGTGAAGCAACTTTAGGGTCAGTTGTTGCACCATGTTATACATTACAGTAACTTCAAACACCTCATCAACAAAGGCCCAAATTTTGTTTGAAACATTAACAAAAGCTTGAGCCAAGCCTATCTTTCTCCTATACCTCTCCACCCTACTAGCTTGTTGCATTGGCTCCATAATACCAATAAATTCATAGTGGTTTTGTCTATGCATCATAATCAATCTCTCAAAGGCCTGTATTGTGTTCACAGACCTAATATTCCATATCAGAGCATCCATTACTGATTAATTGATTTTGATAAAGTCCTCCTTGTTTGGACACCACCTGATGGGGCTGGGACTGGTGGGGCATCCTTGTTATTTTTCTTTCAACCTTTTGCAACAGATTTAGCCTTATCTAATTGCCTAGGAGACAAGTCACCTTGTATAGCAACATTTAGAAAATTCTGTGCAGAAGATTCTTCATCCATGTCTATTCCTGCATGCTCCTCTCTTGCATCCTCTTCATTTGTTCTAACAGTTACCACTATGTTCTCATTATTATTAGCACTAACAATATGTTGTTAAATGCCAGGTTTGTGCCCAGGGATCAATGGTGCAGTAACATCTGTCTGCTCTTTATTCAATGGAATAGTAGCAGTTTCATTGGTCTATGATGACCCCAACTGAAGCTTCCCAATATTCATAGTAGCAGCATTAGCAGATGTGTTGATCTATACAACATCCAATGGAACAATATCATTTTCTTTGGTCTGATCAGGTGAGGGTCTCAGTTGCTTATTGCCAGATTCATCTACTTTGTCTAATATATCTTCCCCACCTGGTTCAACCTGCTGTGATGTGCCTCCTTTTTCAACTAGCACCTGTTTACCCAAGCCTTGTTTTTCAATTGCTGCATTACTTGTGTCTGTTTCATTGTGAGTGTTAAGTTCCTGTTGCATAGTTTGCTTTCCCTTTGTTATCCCTTTTACACTTTGTTCATCTTCTTCTGCTGCATCCCCATCTTCTTCATCTCCACTTTGCATAACATCTGGTATCTCCTCTTCCCCAGGATCTACCTCTGTTTGGTTCACCCACAAACGACCTCCTATCCAGTTGACCTGCTCACTTGCCTTTATTTGCTCATAGTCAGGATCATCCACCTTATCACTATCTGAATGTTGTTCCAGATTTGCATTCACTCTGGTTTCTTGAGATGGTACTTCCTGGACAGAAGTATTAGTGGCAACTAGTCCTTGGAAGGTTCTATGTACCCATTGTTGAGTTGTTTCCCTTTGTTGCTGATTAGATATCCCTTTGGCTGCATCTGCATCCACCAGGTAATATTCTGCATTCCTTTCACTTTGGTTAATATTTGGAGTTGTTGAATTTGGACTCTTACCACCTTGATTTTGCTTTCCACCTTTGGCCTTGTTTCTTTTATTTGATCTGGGAGATCTAGGTGGTGCAGCAGCATTCAACTTAAGTTCTTTTTGGACAGTGCTGTCCTCCACTAGGGTCAGCTGGTTATCTTCATTGACTTCATTATTATCAGCTTCCAACAGTGCAAACTGATTTGTGGTCTGAACTTGTTGAGGGACTACTGTGGGCTGTTTCTGAGCAGGTACTAATTCCTTTCCTGTTTGAATTCCTCCATCACCTTCCTTTCCTTTGCCCCTATTTCTATTATCTCTAACTTCTTTCCAGTGTTGTCCTAGGTTTCCAACAACTCGACCACTTGACAGGATCATTATAGGAGCAACATCTTTTTCTTTCTCTTTGTTCAGTTGAATCATAGGTACACCCTCTTCATCATGTGCCTTGTTTCTGTTTTCCATAAGCTCAGGATGTAACCTTCTACATTCAATCATTTCATGACCTTGGAGCTTACATTCCCTGCAGTATTTAGGTAAATAATCATACCTAATATTAATCCATTCTGTCAAGATTTCACCAGAAACATCATCCTCAATATCCATTCGAACCTTCTTTGGATGTGTAGCTAACAGGTCAACTAGTACTTTGACTCGAGCACAACTTGGCCTAGTCTTGTTCACAGTAGCCATATCCAAATGCAATGGAGTACCCACTAATGAAGCAATTGAAAAGAGGCACTCCTTTACAAAGAAAGTTGGCTTCAAGTTTGGGAAAGAGATCCATGCCATCGCCTTTGCAGTCTCTTCTTCAGGCTTAAATTTTGCATCATATAGTAGAGTTCTAAATTGATATTCTTCTCCAAATTTGTCTTTTACATAATATACTGCCTTTGATGTAAATTGTATGAAATCTTGCCAAAGTGTTAAACGAACTAGTATATGTCTATCTCTTAAGAACCCAATGTTGCACTCATCTTTGATGCCACATTGCATAGGAATGATTTTACGTATTTCTTGTATTTCTGGCCAGCCATAGGAGAATTTGCAAACAACAGCATACTTTAGGCCTTCAATTATATTCATACGGTCTACTTCTGATGCCATGAATTTGATCATAGGTTGTCCTTGTAAAAAATTTGCACGCCTCATAGGAATTGGGTCAACTGAATGTGTATTCATGTGCGTGGTATTGTTTTTAACTGCTGGATTTACTGCTTTGGCATAATCCATGACTTGTGATGAGTTTCCAGCAATTGTGGGCAGCTGTGCAGGACTGTTTTGGGTCGCAGGGGGCTGGGCAGTAGAGTTTAGGTTCGTTGTGGGCTGGGCGATGTTAGGGGGGTGGGGAGGGCAGCCCAGCCACAGGTGGTGGCTGGCCGCCGGTGACAGTAGCCATATAGGCACTGGATCAGTGGTTCTCTCTCTAGAATCTGATTTCTAGAGAGAAGGCAAAGGCTATGTTATACTTTTTTTTAAAGTAATCCACTAGGCGATGAGCCTAGGGCTAGTTTTTATATATAAAATAAACTAAAAAAACCAAATAGCATGTTATCTCACATTGAGTGAGACGATAATATGTGACTATTACTACATAGCTCCTATTACCAATTTTGGACTTAATAAGCCCAGCCTTGGTATTACATTTAGCTCTAACATCTAAAACGAGTGATGAACATATAAAAACTAGCCTATGACATATATGCCTCCTTTTTGCATTGTCGCTCCATTCCCTGGTATTGTGCTTTGTATTTGTGAATTGCTTCCATGGTTTTGATTACTTCAGTTGTTCCATAAAACTATATTTCCTTGCAATGTCCGGTGCTCCACACAGATTACCTATGTTCAAGATAACTGACCAGCTCTCCTTATTGTTCTTTACGTATCCTATACCTGTGGATGAGTCAACCTGTGTTGTGAGGTTGCATTTTGTCCTCCAGATTGTCATTATTCTCCATGAGTATGCCATCTGAATGTCTAATGTGTTACACCTCCAAATCTCCTCATGAACGATGCTGCCTCAAGAGTAGCTGGGCCATGTTTCATTTTTTCTGCTCAAACCTTCTGTTGCTTTGCACTCACTATACTTCCACCCTACTGTTGTTGCTGAATTCTTTGTCATATTCCATTGAAAAACTTCCAAAGATGTCACTCAGAGTTGCTTCCTCGAACAAAACCTCTTTAAGACTGTGTATTTGGTTTGCCTTTGTCCAGGTGCGATAAATGAGATGTCTGGGACATGAATCTGTATAGATTGCTCAAAAATCACGCTGTGCTGTTATCCCTTTCCAATTCTCCCTCGAACATCTTATCCACCATGAGTTGATGCAGTATATAGCTGTGTTCACCACCTGATCATATTGAAATGCACCACTAATTGCCTGACTCCCTGTATCCCCCACACCAATCTGCTCAATTCGATTAAATATTCTGAGCAGTTTCTCTATCGCAGGGCATTTTCCTCTATCTAATGTTCTCCTTTTGTTATTCCAGCTTTCTTTCTCCTCTATGTTATGCTTGACAGATGAGGTGTTAACCTCCTGATGAGCTTTAAGGCCATTTCCTATCCATGTTGTTGCTCTCTTATGATCAAACAACCTGCGTACAAAGATTAGCAAAGCAGTCTTCTCCTCATTTATGTATATTCCTCCTTGTGACTTCCTCTCAGTGGATTGAGTGCTATCCACTGATACCACCACTAGAAATTTCATCAACAAGTAAGGTATAGACATAGTTGTACCTGACTCCCTGTACCCCTTGGACACACAATTCCTCCTCCGTGTCTCCATTCTTGTTGCCCAATTCTCTTGGATGTACTAGGTTTATATCCTGGGGTTTTTTTCTAGACAAGGCTTACCCGAGCGGACAGCTCGAGCCGAGGTCGGGGCAGCGTACCAGGAATACAAAAGCTTCACTAGCTTTTCAACTTGTCCGTACCACGTTCTAAAATTTGGATGACTCTAACAGAAAAGAAGTCACACGAAGTGCACACTTCCCAGATGATTTAGAAGACTCAGAGAGAAGGTGTTTCGGCACAGTTTATATGTAATTCAGATAAATATCAAAGCGGTAAATGCGGCAATTAGCACATCAGGTTTAAACGCGTAAAATCAGATAGTGCAAGCCAAATATAACAGTTTATTCTAAGCTCGAATTCTTGAACACTGAACCAGAGATTCTGGGTTCGTTCCCCAGCAGAGTCGCCAGAGCTGTCACACCTTCTTTTTCACTACCCGGATTAATGAAGGGTAATAAGGGAGTTTTTCCACTTTAAGTGACATTATTCGGTGTTGGGATTTATTATTATTTCAGAGTCTCCACCCGGATTTTTGACGATGCTGCGGGACACTGTTTCATATTGAAAATCCCAAACCGAGGAATTTTTGACTCTGTTTTGATTTGTTTGCGACCAGAAATCCGAGTAAGGAATTCTGTTAACCCGGGAGAAGGTGTTAGGCATTCCCGAGTTCCGTGGTTCTAGCACGGTCGCTTACCTATTATTATTTGGCCTAAATTATTTGATTATTTACGTATTTTATCTTACTGTGCACTTAGCCTTTTTAATTTTTAGCCGCTTTTGATGTTTATGGATTTATCTTGAAACAAGTCACGATGACATGCACTTGTTTGTTTTTGGACACGTTATAATTGCGCCACATGAAATGCACCCGCAATTACAACATGTGATTTTTATTATGGTTTTGAGTTAAAGTCGGGGACATGAGTTTCCACACTCGAGTGTAGATTACATAGTCAAGACTATGGTCGTGACGATTTTAAAATGCCTCTTTTGAGGCGATATTCAATTATTCTCTAGGTTTTCTATCTAAAGAGGTATTTTTAGTTTTACGGGATATGTGTAGGAACCAATTCGGATATTTATGGATTTTTCCTAGGACAAGTCACGATGGCGTGCACTTGTTGTTTTTGAACACATCACAATCACGTCACATGAAATGCACCCGTGATTACTACGTGTGATTTTGTTATGATTTGAAGTTGGAGTCGGGGGCACGAGTTGCCACACCTGAGTGTAGATTATGGTTGTTTGAGATAATACTTGATTATTTACTAAGTTTCAAACTAAAAGGTATTTTTCTACCTAGAGTATATGTGGAAGATTGTCTAAAATTAAATTCACTAGCCTAAAGGAAAATATACTTGGGCTATGGCCATATTCTAGCTTGTTTACCCCTTTTGGAAAATCCTAACTATGGTTAATTATGAGAAAAATAAAGGTGCATGATTCTATTCAAAGCAATGTCAACCAATGAAAGGTTCAATAAGAACCCTATCAGATTACTAATTCACGAAAACAAAACAAATGGACATATTCAACTATCCTAGTTCATCATCATAGATTAGAAAGGTAATTTCGAAGCTGTTGAAGAAACAAGAAGATGGGAAAATAGAACATGGTTTCTTTCATTGAGAGTAAATTTCGTCAAAGTAAAATACAGTTTCCGAAATTATCTTAAATCAATGTTGCTACTCAGAAAGTTCTTCACTATTACTTAACAATTTCATCAATTTCACACAGTCTATACACATGCCTTTTAAGTCATGATTCATACGCACCTAGTCCTAGTTTTGAGTGATCATACATCTACTTAAAGGATGTGAGAAGAAACGTTTTAAATCAAAAATTTCTGTTTGTTTTCGAAAGTATTGAACCATGAAGTGTTTGTTTCCGGAATTTCAGCAAATATTTACAAGGAATTGATTTTCACACGCTTTGGGGTAGTAAGATCTATACTTATTCATTTGAAAACTTTTATCAAAGACGAAAGTAAAACTACAGAGCTGAATATGAATTCATAATGTCCAGTCCCTTTTTACAAATATATATATAGATAAAAGAATTCAACAAAATACAGTTTTTCTACTCCAAAATACAAGTTCCCAAAAAAACGAAATAGGGTAAAAAGAAAACAAAAGTTGCTGCTCATGTGCAAGCCTCATCAATGCTTCGTGATTCAACCTGTGTGATTCAAACCTGCGTTTCTCAGCTATTTCCAAATAATCAAACAGGTTTTTATGCATTATTAGAGGGTGAACCTGACCATGAATGGGCCAGATTTAGTCCCCATTATGCCAATATTAACATGAATTTAAAACTATATGGGAGACTTAGTGATTAAGCCAAACAAAGATAACTATAGACTAAACATGTTCATAAATGACATATTGAAGCCATTGGATTCAACTATCCCTTAGGAAGACATTAATTTGTATTGAATATCCCTAGATCCTAGCAATAAACTAAAGATACACAAGCTCCTCAGCTTGTGATCTCTTCAGCGACTAAAAGAAAACACAAATAAGGAGTAGATTTACGCATTCTTATTGAAAGAACCTGACCATAAGGAAGGTCAAGTTCAGATTCCAGTAATGCTAAAAACATTTAAAAAAAACTTAGCATTAAAGCTCTATATTCGAAATCAAAAGCTCCTAACCAAATCTCAGCAAACATGTTTCAGATTCAGATTTTTCACACAAAACTCCAACAGAGAGATTGCATACAAATTCAACCAAAGAAACCCAAGTAGAACCAACAAGTATACATATCAGCATAACACATAATTCAGATATGAAAAGAGTTCATTCATAGTTAAAGGGGTTACATACCTTTTCAAAGAAAAAAGAACAAAGAAATCCTGACCAAATAAAGGTCAGGCAGATAGAAAAATAACAAAAAAGGAGAGGAGATCCAGCAATAACAAAACAGCAGACCAGCCAGCTAAGACTAAGCAAAACAAATAGGAAAGTCAGCCCAGAATATAAGAAGATTTTTTGTTGATTTGTAGGTAGCAACTATTCTGATTTTTTTGTTTTTTTCAGCTTTTTCAGCAGCTAAGAGATTGTAAAAAAAAAGGTCCTCCTAATGGTAAAAGGTGGGTCTATATATAATGAGATTTGGGATAGGATATGCTTGGCATATTCCTTATCCAAATGGGCTGAAAATAGTACAAAGGCAGCTGTCACCCTTATCTTTTGGGATAACTGCCCTGTTCTAGAAGATTCCCAGCCTTTACAATGACCTTTTTACCCCGTAAAAATCTGATTTGCTAATTCTAGAAGGTTCTTGGGTTGTTACACCCAAGATTCCTACAACTAAAAGTCCTAAAATACCCCTTAGAGTCCCTCGAATTACCCTTAGGTAACTAGGGTTAGGTTTGATTAGAGTTAAGTATTAACTCTAGTTAGGAAGTTTAAATCCCTTAGTGAGGTTAGATAATTCTAAAATAACTAATTGAATGTAAATTTGTTTTAGAATTGAGTGGGCTGTACTCATACCCACTCTGCACTTCTTGTGCATATTTTGGTATCGGTCCCAACTGTACGTGAGTTGTATCAGTTTAGATTATCACATTTAGAGACTCGAAGTAGATCTGTTGGCGTCTGCAGACCTTGAAGTCCCCTTCCTCTTTCCTTATTTACTATTTATTTCATTCGAAACAGTTGCATTTATTTCAGACTATTTGTAGAACTTCTAGTAGCTCGTGCACTTGTAACTCCAGATACGGGATTGTACTTAGATATTTTTTGTTATTTTACCTTTTCGCACATCATTCTAGTTTTATTTCAGTTTAAATGAGTTTTTAATTAATGAATTGTTTAAAATGGCATACAATTTATTCTAACGTTGGCTTGCCTAGCGAGTGAAATGTTAGGCGCCATCATAATTCTGAAGGTGGGAATTTCGGGTCGTGAAATGAAAATGGTAAAAGAACTTATTTTTATTGTACGCTTGTGCTACCGTATTATAATGGTGAAAATAATATCCACATATAAAGCTTTGGCGCAGGTTTTCACCAAGATGTCTCATACAAAATCCATGACGAGCATGCTAATAAACCCAAAAAAATTACATTGGCTATGCTAAGATGCCCATCAGAACAATTCTAGAATATCATCAATTACGGTCTTTCAACTACTCCGATAGGTTATAAGTACCTTCGTTTTATATTTTGATGATCTAACAAACTTATTGTCAAGAACCAGATAAGGAACCTGATTCACTTTTGGTACACATTCTCAAGCGCATGAAAACAACCTGACTCAAGCTGGAGAGAGTTGTCAGAACTTCAGAAGTTAAAGAATCAACACATGGAACATATGATCTTAGGTTCCCCTGGTGACTGTACTAAGTCAACTCTCCACAGCTAGAAAGTGACTGACTGCACTACACACGCAAACAGTACAGCACCGTGCAGCAGTCATTTCCATTAGGAAGGACCTTTTACCATAAAGTGCCTACATCATTCAAGTGACGTCATCAATGTTATATTAACATTAATCCAATAACAAAACATCAATTGAACACTAGAGAATTCACTCAAGCACTCCAAGTGATTGATTATCAAAAACAACGATTCTCCAGTGCATCAAGAATAAAGTACAACACTGCTACGGACCAATTCCCATATCAAGTCTTTGTATGTCCTTAGTAGAGTTGTAACTTTGTAATAGTTCTTCATTGTAATTCCTATTTAGCTTGTCTAGTAGCATTGATTAGGAAACTCTTGTAAATCATAAACTTCAGTGTTTGTGTCGTGGCTAGAGTTAGTCATGTGGTGAAGTCTTTGTAATAGGTATATTACAAAGTGGATTGTAATAGGTGTGTTACAAGTTAGTGAGGGATTAAGTATTTAATTCCTAGGTTACATAGGTTGTAATCTAAAAGTTGCTCAGTAGTGTAGTTGAAATTCTACAAGTGTAGGTCGTGGTTTTTACTCCCGTTGAGCTGGGAATATTTCACGTAAAAGTTGTCAGTGTTCTTTACATTCTGTTGTGTGTGTATAATCTGTGGAGACTAATAGAGAAACTGGTCTCTATATAGTTTGGTGGACCCTGAAATTCTATAAATTGGTAGTAGAGATGCCATTCTTTGTTCTTGTTGCACTGGAGAATTATTTTTCTTTATGATCAATCACTTGGAGTGCTTGAGTAAATTCTCTAGTGTTCAAGTGATGTTTTGTCATTGGTTTAATGTTAATATAACATTGATGATATCACTTGAATGATGTAAGCATCTTATGGTACAAGGTCATTCCCAATGAAAGTGACTGTTGCACTGTACTGTATTGTTGCGTGTGCAATCAGTCACATTCCAGCTGTGGAGGGTTGACTTGGTACAATCACTAGGGGAAACTAAGACCATTTGTTCCCTGTGTTGATTCTTTAACTTCTGAAGTTATGACAAACATCTCCAACTTGAGTGAGGTTGTTTTCATGCTCTTCGGAATGTGTACCAAAAGTGAATCAGGTTCCTTATCTGGTTCTTGACATTAAGTTTATTAGATCATCAAAACATAAAATAAAGGTACTTATAACCTATCATTAACAACACATGATATAATGATAACAGTAAAAGTAAACAACAAAAGAAATATCATGCTCAACTCGTTCACAAATACGGAAAAATGGACATTCTTTTTAAATATAACGGCCAAAGCCCAATCTTACCATCAAAGTTACTAAAACGTGAGTTTATCAAGGAAATTGTGATTTTCAAACTTTTAACAACAAGTAACACATTTCATTTACTATCTAGCATGAGGAAAATACATCTCTATGCCTATATACCAAATATATATGTCAAGTAAATAACATCAATGTGAAGTTATCAAGTATACTCACACTCAGCACACTCACGTTATCTGGCACAAGTGCCCCTCACCATCACACACACAATCATACTCAGTACTGTAAGGGTTCCTGGCACATATGCCCCTCACCAAAGCACATATATGACTATATGCTTGCTCTCAATGTGAATACCATACTCCGAAGAGGCAGATCCTTGCCCAAGCATTAATCGAATATAAACCAACAATCAATATAACTGTTGCGGCGTGCAACACGATCAAAATATCAATTCATTGTGGCATGCAATCCGATCCAAATATAAATCACAATAAGGCTCTATGGTCCGCATCAGTCATCAACGACTCAACTCTCAATGGCTCACATCTCATAGAACTCAGTCCAAATAGTATACATATAGAAGACATCAACAACATGTGATATGACATACAAATAATGTACAAAAACCGAGATATAACATGCGGATGAAAAACTATGACTTAATATGACTACAATCAAGGCAAACAGCTGAAAATAGCAACAATGGCCCTAATATCTCTCAACAGGTAAGCACATAGCTTAGACATGATCTCTAGCATGACTAAAAACTCCAGTAGTCATACAAGTAGACAAAGAAAACACATAAATAACAAGGCATGATAGAAAACGAGACTCATAGTAGCGTAAAGTCTACCCACATCATGAGTACCCGGTGTACGCACACGCATCCGTCACCTAACACATGCGTCACCTCCAACACATCTCAATATCATAGTTCACAGGAATAATTACCCTCAAACCATGTTTAAATACGTAACTCAAACAAGCCAAATCCATACTCTTAAAACACCTTCCCGTGAAAAATCAACCCTCATATGAATCGAATCCGACCAAAAAATAACTCTATAATATCATATAATGCCATAGAAATCAAACCCAAACGATAAAAGTCGGATATTTACTCAAATACTCAAATTAAACAAAAAAGTCAACTTCAGGCCCACACTCTGGAACCCGACAAAACTCACAAATTCTAACAACCCGTTCGAATATGATTCCAGCTATATAATTGGTTCCAAATACCTCCATTTCTTGTTCAAAACCTCATCATTCATTCTCTTAAGTTCAAGTCAAAAATTCCCCAATTTCTTTTCTTCAAATCCTGGTTTTAGGTGTAATAAAAAAAATATAATAAAAAAAAAAAGATAAAATTACTTAACCCCATGATTTGAGTATTTTCTCCTCTAAAATTGCCTTACTTATGCTCCAAGAACTCAAAAAGGGGGAGGGAAATGAACTCAAAATTCAGAAATTACATGTTTTAAAGCCCCGCCAGTTTTCCTTCTTCGAGATCGCGATTCCAAAAATATCCAGCACAATTTTTCCCTCCGCAATTGTTGCCTAGAAGCTTCGCGATTGCGATGAACAATCTTATGAAATACTCTCTCAACTCTTTCCAGACTAGTGCAACGACCATAACATTTTGTGCAAAGCTCTAAATGACAAATGGTTTGATTTTCTGAAAACCAGACACCAACATCAACAAATTTTATTTTTAATCACCTTCAAATTCATTATATATTGCAAGATATAAGCTCCCAAAATCAGTCTTGTGAAAGTTTAAATTTCCTTTTCGCGAACGCAAACCTTCCCTCTGCGAACGCGATTCACAAGTCCAATATTGTATTTTACCCTTTGCAATCGTGGCCCAGACCTTCGTGATCGCGATGTACACCTCTATAGTCAAAGCCAACATCTGAATACGGGCTAAAAATAGTGTGAAACCACCCCAAAACGGACCCGAGCCTCTCAAGACCCCGTCCATTCATACCAACAAGTCATACCTAATCTAAACTTATCCAAAGGTTTGAAACGCCACGAATAACATTAAAACCGTGATTTAAACACAAAAATTCATCATAAAACCTTCAAACTCAACAACTTCAAATATTTACAACCAAGCGTCATATTCATACCAAATTAACTCGGAATGAAGCTAAACTTTATACACAAACTCCAAATGATAAAACGGGCCTATTCAGAGTCAAGGAATAACAATGCGAACCCGATAGCTACAAAGTCAACACATGGACAGACTTATGTAATTTTTAAACCTTCAAATTACCAACTTTTGATGAAAGAGCCAAATCATCCTAGGAACCTCCAATACGAATCCGGAGACATGCATATCTTTAAAATCACCTTACGAACCTATTGGAACCATCACAACACGAATCTGAGTTTGTTTACTTAGAAGTCAAAACTTGGTCAACTCTTCCAATTTAAAGCTTCGAAATTGAGAATTACTCTTCAGAATCAATCTGAACTTCCTGAAATTAAAAACCAACCATGCACACAAGTTGTAATACATCATATGAAGATGCTCAAGACCTCAAACCACTAAACGAAATGCTATGCTCGAAACGACCAGTGGGGCCGTTACATTCTCCACACTTAAAGATGCATTCGTCCTCTAACGCGCCAAACATCGTTCTAAATCCATCAAATTACTGTATAAACTCACCATAAACATACCTATGGGTGATCTCACGTCACCTTAATCCATATAAGCCCGTCAACACAACCTAACTGGAGTTTCTTTCTTCAACCTTAATCCATAAACCTTAGAACCCAATATCCAACATCCTGAATCCTTTATAAGACCTGATTCTCGCATTTATTTAGTGTACAAGTCTAACCAAGCTGCATCAAGCTGTTACCATATTCCAAGATATAATCACATGATATACCAGATAACCATGCACTCGTAGTAATATATTCCGACCATAATAGTTGTTCATTATGAAATCCAGTAATATTATTCATATCAAATAAAACCTTGTTCCAAACCTTCACAACACTTCTAATGATGTAAGAAACATGTAGAACCTCATAACCACTCACCCAATCGATAAGTCATGGATTTCTCTCGCTCGACAAGAACCATTGCCAAACTCTAAGCTGATAAATGACATTCTTATCCAAAAATACCTTATCTAAGTCCGATTGCACTAATTCCAAGTATAATGATCTCATCTCATTCAGTACAAGTTATTCGACCGACAAGCACACCAAATGCCACGTAGTCAAATACAACGTAATCCATACCCAACAAGCAACAACTCGAATATAACATAAGATGAAAAGAGAACTAAATGAGAGAAAAATCCGACAAGTCCAACTGGTACAACCCAACGACACCATAATTTGGATCCACCCCCACAAGGGAGAAGCAAAACACACCGAATAATCACAAAGAATCTCATCCTAACATAACCTCACTGCACCTTGTAGCCCAGTCCAAACATACCGATCCACATGGCATATCCATCGAGCCATAATTCTTACAATCAACAACCACTTTTGTATTAACAACAAACACGCGAACTGAATGACCATAAACAATGAGAAATAGATAGTGCAAAATACCACTAACAGGAAGACCACAACCATGACCCAATAAATAATTCGACAAACCAGAATCCATCTCGCTCGAATCTCACCACCAAGCCTGAACAGAACAACATTTTACGCATGAAGAGCCACACAGTCTCGCAACCCGTCGTAGCATCGGGGAGAAGCACATGGAGCATATAAGAACATGCATAAGATCAACTCTAATCGATGGCACACCCCTCAACAATAGCTATGTTGAGTAAATAATCTGATCCGATGTGGAATACACAACCGCATTAGGCCTAACAATGAGCCCCCAAATCAATTTTGATCATCCAAAAAAGGCAAATAACTTTCCAAAAGTCCGCAATAACCTAACTACAACACATACCATAAATTGTCTAACTCTGACCATATCTTTAAAGTCCACAACAAAGGAATAGTCTGCTTCTGAGAACTCCAGTCTCCAAATCCTATGAATAGAAGAATCTCCATATCTGATCTAACCTCGACCACTCAAATGACTGACTCATCCCTCATGCACAATCATCTCGCAAGAAATACTCCCATAAATATTTCGCGCCACACATCATAATCTAAAAATTAACAGTCAACAACTATGCAATTACGGTGATACTAGTCTAGCATCCGGAAGTCAAAACACAATGCGGCTTTCCGAAATGCACACTCATCTTAAGTGATACTAAATAATGTCATCATTCTTCTAAACATATGAAACTATTCATGCTGTTTAGAACCCATGGACTTCACTTTGAACCTGAACTGCAACCTTGTACATGCAAATCTCGATCTGACACATCACATCACATCTATCATGCTATCTTATGAACACGAGAATCCTATTATCAAATCTGAATCACAAGCAGGATACACACCGTATCCACAGAGAACTTTCCACTTGCTCCATCAGGAGAAAATCACAACACACAACAAACTCCCCATACTTGTAAAAACTATTTGCCCCAAGTCGTAGTCGAAATTATCGAAAACTCTTAGAAACCCATTAGCACAAACTAAGCCATCAGAATTTAATCCATCTAATTAATTCAAGTCACGCAGGCCGCCGAACCCAAGAGTACTGTCACAAAATACCGGTAAAGCCTCACCACAAGAAAAGAATTGATCTCTTCTATTTTTATGTTGATCCTAACCACTACCAAGCTGACCCTTTCTTCGAATTTATCTCTACTTGCCTTCAAGTTAGCACTTCTGCTTGCCAGTACACTACGATCCTTAAAAAAACTCACCCCAAAAGATTCTATCATGAAAATCACATTGTCCTAAAGCCCATAAGCCATTGTATTCCCCTTTAAGAGACCAATAGTACCGCGATCGAGTTACCCACTCTAAAGAGACCTTATGTAAATTTAAAGTTGTTTTTAAACCTCTCTTATGTTGAATATAGAATCACTAATGATATAGAAATACCGTAAGTCTTAGCACCATCCAATGCAAATATAAGATCTTAGCCATATACAAAATCCAAGGAAACCGTAAATACCACATATTAATCTTAAACCCATTAGAACCTTCTCGAGATTCATCCATTCTACTCTAGTCTCTGATGCACCGCCAAAACGAGCCGAACAACTTGTGCACCAACACCCTAAGAAGTAACCCCACATTTAAACAATTGAATGAATCCTTTCTCCCTACACACTATATCCACTACGAATAACAAACCTGAATCATTCAAGGATTTCTATATGCCCATAAATTATAGAGCATCACGCACCCGGCAATTTCCTTGCTCAAGTCATCCTCGAAATCATCCTTTTTCAATCATAACTGATCCACAAGAATATCTCAGTCTAAAACTAATATAACATATGACCATGCACTCTGATCGTCGATAGAATCCTTCCCAACTTAGCTCGAAGCTAAAGAACATAAAATTTGATAACCCATAATACCCTAACTCCATATTTTCCATGATCTCGCACTGTAATTCAACTAAATCCTTCATGAGCTCATGGAGCCCTAATCATTAGATACCTCAAATCATCTGCTAAATGCATACTCATCCTTGTGAAAGTCGTGCGAGCTTCCTCAAGCAATCTAGACTCAAATTGCAACATATACACATCTCGCTGGTAGAAAGGAAACTCTTCACAGAAACATCATAGGGATCACACAATCTTAGGACATCCCGCAGGAGATAATCCACACGCTTAGCTTCAAACTGGAATTTCTCTATGCCCTTTCATGGCCACAACCATTATGCAATCACTTAATCCTCTCGAGTCTAAAGTCGTCAACAAGACATAATAATTTACTTCATTTCACAAATATGCAGTCTGAACTTGGACTCAAGTTCTCCAGACTGACGTGCCTCCATAGAATAGAGAACACATCTCGCACCTCGTCCATGACATCACAACTCGTCGAGTACAACTAGTACCGAGTGCTCATATAACATGAGAATGGATTGAAAAAAATCGAAGATTTACACTTCCAAATGATTCAATGTTGGTACGATAAAGAAGGAAAGATGAGAAGCCCTGTAGCCTCTCAAAAATAAGTATAGACGTCATCATACTAATACGCAAGACTCTACTAGACACTTGCCCATGACTCGTAGAACCTATGAACCTAGAGCTTAAATACCAACTTATGAAGACCCAAAATATACCTACTCATGATGGCACCTAACCTGACCCATTAGGTAAGACAGACAACAAATAACACAATTCTAATGGATATTTATAAAGGACAAATAAATGAAATAACTAAACTTTCATATAGTGCCTCAAGAATTGGTAGTACAAGTCATGAGCCGCTAAGATTTTAAATTTACAAAGCTTGTACTAAATAAATTTATTTTGTACAAAATAAATACAACATTTGTTTGAATATACATAAAAAGAGTATGAGTCCAAAACTACCAAGGACAACTGGTAGCTATATCCAGAAAGCGGCTACATCTTCAATGCCACCTCCTATCATTCACAGCAACTCAGCTCCAAGAGCAAAGTGCAGAAGTGTACTATGAGTACAACCAACACCACGTACTCAATAAGTAACAAACCTAACCTTGAAGTGAAAGTAGCGACGAGGTCATAAGAAGGCCAGTGTCCAACACCAATAATCAATAAAAATACATAATATAATGATTACAATAAACGTAAACAACTAAAATGATTTCACAATAAACTTGTTCACAAATACGGAAAATTAGATATGTTTTCCAAGTATAACGGTCGAAGCCAATTCTTACATTGAAGTTATTAAAACATGAGTTTATCAAGGAAGTTGTGATTTTCAAAATTTGAACAACATGTAGGACATTTTATTTACCATCTAGTATGAGAAAAACACATCTCTATGCCTACATGTCACATATACATGTCAAGTCAATAACATCATAGTGAATTCATCGGGTATACTCACGCTCAGCACACGCACAGTTCCTGGCACAAGTACCTTTCACCGTTACACACACGATCACATTCAACACTGTACAGGTGCCTGGCACATATGCCCCTCTCCAAAGGACATATATGACCATGTGCCTGCGATCACTGTGAATACCAGACTCCGAAAGGGCAAATACTTGCCAAAGAGCTAATCAAATATAAACCAACAATCAACATAACCGTTGCGGTGTGCAACCTGATCAAAATATCAATCTGTTGCAACGTGCAGTCCGATCCAAGTATAAATCACAATACGACTCTATAGCCCACATCAATCATCAACCGCTCAAGTCTCAATAGCTCACATCTCATGCAATTCAGTCCAAACAGTATTACATATAGAAGGCATCAACATCATGTAATATGACATACAAATAATATACAGAGGCAAAGTTATAACATGCAGATGAAAAACTATGACCGAGAATATGACTACAATCAAGGCAAACAACTCAAAATAGCAACAATGGCCCGTAAATTCCTCACAGATAAGCACAAATCCTAGACATGATCCCTAGCATAATTAGTAGCTCCAATACTCATACAAGTAGAGAAAGAAAACGCAGAAATAACGAGGCATGATAGAAAACAAGTATCATAGTAGCCTAAAGTATACTCACAAATTCCGATAACCTTTTCTAATAGGTGTGTGTGTGTGTGTGTGTATATATATATATATATATATATATATATATATATATATATAATTGGTTTCCAAATCTAACTTCAATTTCATGTTCAAAACCCAAAATTCATTCTCTTAAGCTCAAGTAAAAAACCCTCAATTTCTTCTCTTCAAATCCTTGATTTAGGTACAATAATTAATGAAAAAATTAAAATATATAATCAAAACATAGATAATATTACTTACCCTCATGACTTGGGTGTTTATCTCCTCCAAAATCGCTTACTTATGTTCCAAGAACTCAAAAAGTGAGGAAACTGAACTCAAAATCCCAAAATTGGATATTTTAAAGCCCTGCATGTCGTTCTTCTTCGTGATCGCGGTCACTAACCTCGCGATCGCAATTTCAAAAAAATGTCCACCATAATTTTTTCCTTTGCGATCGCACCCAAAAAGCTCCACGATCGCAATAAACATTACTGTGAAATTTAGCAAAAAGAAAACGTTACATGTCACAATTAAACTATGTAGCAGACATAATAAAACTTTGCCATAGATGTTACTCAAACTCCATTAACAAGTACTACAATTTAGCCAACTACATTTGATGATAACTTCTATTTGATTAAATTTTCTTATCAATTTCAACAAGGTTATTAAGAATACATATGCTGAAATTTTAAACCCTGATACTTGCATGTAACTCTTTACCCTCTTTATGTATCAGTCTTCATTTATCAATTGTTAGTCCATGTAAGAAGGTAGTTGACAAACAGAGATTCCAACACAAAATTATTCGAGAAACTATATATATGAGTAGCAAATCTTATCAATATTAGACACATTTAGAGAAAGTTTATTATAAATTAAAGGCAAAAAGTAAGAAAATATAAGAGTGAAAAAAATAAATTACAACTTTGGTCGCATAGTTCAATTTCAAAGTCTAACAAATGTCTTAAACTATACGACACAAGTGAAATGATTATTTTCTAAACGAGTGAAGATAAATACAGTAAAAAAGAATGGAATCACTTCTAAAGCAAATCTCTCCCTATTACGTTGTATCGTCATCATTAGCCGGTAATGGAAGATCTAGAGGTTAAGGTTTCTCAAGAACTGATCAGTAGCTTTTACCCAAATCGTATATATGTAAAGAATAGCAGAAGAAAAGTATTGGAGACCATCTGCCAGCCCAAGATTGTTGACTAAGATTGGAAGATTCAACTAAAGAAGAAGAAATTTGAAAGAGAAGAGAGATTTTAGATAGGAGAGCTTGTTTAGGGTAAAAGGCTTTCTTGATTTTTTTGGCATCGCTTACACATGAACAAGACACCCCTATTTATACTTGTCTGTGGATGATTCTAGATATGATTCTAGATAATGTACAAGGAAGATTCTAGCAAACATTATCTTCTAACATCACTCATCTGGATGTGTCTACTAGATAAGGATACTACACTAGGACATTCTAGAGAAGTCTATATTTTTCCAAAAATCAACTTTACTCTACTTATTTTTTTCACACCCCCCCCCCCTTTAAGTGATTTTTTGGAAACTACTCCAAGCTTATCGCGGAAAAACTTGAATGAAGCTTTAGCAAGTGACTTGGTGAAGATATCAAAGATATTCTCCTGACATCGCACTTCCAAAGTATTGATAATTCCATCAAGAACCTTTTCCCGAATAAAGTGATGCTACACCTCAATGTGTTTAGTTCTTGCATGGAATAGTGAATTGTTTGCAATCTTGATGGCACTTTGATTATCTCCATAGATCACATTTGGCTTTGATATAGGTAGATGCAAGTCTTCAACAAATCTTTGTAGCCATACACATTCTTGAGCAGTAAGAGTAGCTTCTTTATACTCCACCTCCGTGGTTGACAAGGAAATTGAATCTTGCTTCTTGCTACACCAAGAAACACTTGTTCCACCACAGAGAAAAATATAGCCTGATGTAGATCTTCGGTCATCCAGATCACCACCAAAATCAGCATCTATATAACCAGCTAACACCGATTCATTTTTCTTCTGGAAGAACAATCCCATGTCTGATTTTGAGTTGATATACTTTAGGATCCTCTTTGCAGCTTCTAAGTGAGGCTTTCTTGGCCTTTGCATAAATCTGCTGACATATCCCACAGAGAACGCAATGTCCGGCCTAGTAATAGTCAAATACAGGAGACTTCAAACAAGAGCTCGAAAAGGCTTGGGATCTGCAAGAAATGAGCCTTCGTCTCGCCTTAACCTTGTACCTATTTCAAGAGGAGTAGAACATGTTTTGCTTTGCCTCAGTCCAAACCTGTCAACAAGTTTCTTGGCATATCCTTCTTAAGTGACAAATATCTCTTTGTTAATGTTTTTCACCTCTAAGCCAAGAAAATGGTATAGTTCTCCCAACTTCTTGATGTTAAATCTTATGGAAAGCTCATCAACTTGAAGCCTAGCAACTTTATCTTCATTGTTTCGTGTTACTATCATAGCATCCACGTACAAAAGAACAACCTTATACAAGTCTCCTTGTTTTTTAACAAATAAGCTAGGATGTGAATGTGATACATCATAGCCACAGAACTGTAGATACTGAGCAATTTTACCATACCATGCTCGTGGAGCTTGCTTGAGAACATAAAAGGCCTTCTTAAGTTTGCAGACATAATCAGGATGTAAGTTAGATAAATACCCGGGTGGTTGCTCCATATAAATATCTTTGTCAAGCTCTCCATTAAAAAACAATCTTCACATCAAGTTTCCATAACTTCCAAATATGCGAGGCTGACAAGGCTAGCATAACTCGGGTATAGATCATATTAGCCACCAGACTGAAGGTTTCTTCATAATCTTCACCGTACTTCTGATAAAATCCCCAAGCAACCAACCTTGCTTTATATATATCTATGGTTCCATCTGCTCTTCTTTTGATTTTGTAAACCCATTTACAAGAAATGGGCTGTACATGCTTCGGCTTTGGTACAAGGCTCCAAGTTTGATTTTTCGTAAGAGTCTCCATTTCATCATCCATAGCAAACTCCCACTCTTTGACTCCTTTAGCTTCTTCAAATGAGGAAGGTTATTCTTCATCAATTGGTCCTGCAAAGAAACAGGAATACTTACTGACAAAATTTTCATCTCTAAAGCGAGTTGTCGTGATAATAGTTCTTTTTGGCCTTCCCGGACCACTTGAATCATCTTCTTGCTGAGTTTCATGTTGTTGAGGTCCAGGACTGCCCTTTCTCTTAACTGTTCGGTATCTATATTATCTAGAGTAGCACCTGCAATGGGCAAGCTTGAATCTCCATTATTTAAGGTTTTTGAATTCGCTCCATCCAATGCAGCTCCATAAGACACCTCGTCGAATATGACATCCCTTGAGAAAACAAAGAGACGAGTTTTAGGATCCATGCACTTCCATCCCTTTTTTCTTTCATCATATCCGACAAAAATGCATTTCCTTGCCTTGGAATCTAACTTGCTCCGTTGAGAATTCAGAATGTGAACATAACAAATAGAGCCAAAAACCCTAAGGTGTTTTATGCTAGGTTTTTCTTCGAATGTTAACTCATAGGGAGACTTCATATTGTTTGGAGAAAGAGGCAACCTGTTAATCACATACGCCGCATATTTCATACCTTCAGCCCACAAGGCTCTAGGTAATTTCCTGGCATGAATTCAACTCTTACATGTCTCAGTTAAGTGTGGGATCTTCTTTTCAGCCACTCTATTTTGTTGTGGCGTATCAACACATGTCAGCTCTCTTTTATTGCCACGCTGGCGACAAAAGGAAAGAAATTCATCTGACTTGAACTCACTGCCATTATCAGTTTGCAACTGCCTTATTCTGGAATTGAGTTCGCCTTCAACTGTTTCTTTGAACTCCACAAATATATTGGAAACTTCTGACTTGTGCTTCACAAAATAAATCCAAGTTAATCTAGTAAAATCATCAAATGAAAATTAGCATATGAGAATAGCCTGAGAATGAAGGAGTTCTCGGTGGCCCCATCAAGTCACTGTGAATACGTTCTAGTGAAGCATTGCACCTTGACAAGGATCTATCAAATGGAAGACGATGTGCTTTTCCGTATTGACATTCATTCACAAACCTCTCCTCCACCAAAAGTTTTTAAGTTAGGGTATCTTTTTACTAGATTCAATACCATGGCTTTTAATTTATCCATGCTAAGATGTCCAAGTCTAGCATGCCAAAGATGTGTGTTATCATTGCTACTCATCTTCTCAATATATGAATTAGAGGCAGATAAGACATATAAATTGTTAACTCTCTTACTTGAGTGGGGGATAATGTAACGACCCGGTCTGTCGTTACGTAAAACCTGCATTATAATTTCTGTTATTGACTTATCATAGACCGATTATTCTATTATTGATGTGTTAGAATTGATAAGCTTGAAATCGGAATGGTTAAATGAGAATTTAGTCACTTAGTCTTTAAAAATAACCTTAAAATGGGAAAGTCAACTGAGAGTTGACTTATTGGTAAACGACCTTGAAATGCAGATTTTAAGGCTCAAATAGCTTTGTTAGGTAATTTGGGACTTAGGAGTGTGTTCAGAATAATTTTGTGATGACCGGTGTAGAATTAGGCTTGAATTGGCGAAAGTTGGTTTTTGGCGATTTTTGGACGGCAGTGGAAAATAGGCTATCGGGGTCGGAATGGAATTCTGACAGTTGGAACAACTTTGTAATGTCATTTTGGACTTGTTTGCAAAATTTCAGGTCAATCGGAGTTGATTAGGATAGTTTCGGCATTATTGGTGAATTTTAGAAATATCAAAGTTCTTAGGCTTGAATCCGATACAAATTTGGTGTTTTGATGTTAGTTTTGGTGTTTCGAGAGTGCGACTAAGTTTGAATGATGTTACGGGATATGTTGGTAAGTTTGGTTAGGGTCCCGAGAGGCTCGGGATTGATTTCGGGTTGTTAACGGGCATTTTTGGACTTAAAGAAAGAGCTGGTTTTCTGGTTTTTGTGCAGCAGGCTTTTGCTCTCTGCGATTGCGTAAGGGGAGTTGCGATCGCATAGTTCAATCGTGAGGGGCAGCATTTTATTCTATGAGATCGCATAAAGGCGTCCGCGATCGCAGAGGTTGAGCAACGTAGGTACCGCGATCGCGGGACTAAGGTCGCGATCGCGTAGAGTACTCTGAGGGTCACGCGAGTTTGTGCATCGCGATCGCGTGTATTGGAGTGCGATCGCGTACGTTTGGTAAACGGAACAGTGCGATCGCGTGAGTGAGGTTGCGATCGCGTGAGTTAAGGACTCATTAAGTCACGATCGCGTGGATTATGCCGCGATCGCAATGAGTAAAGTGAGGGTTGGAGAGGTTTGTTCTTCGCGATCGCGTGAGGACTTCCACGATCGCAGTTCACTAATCACTAGGCATATTTAAATTAAACCCTCCGCGACTTAAACCCCTTTTTACACCATTGTTGTACGGGAAAGAGCTCTTGGGGGCGATTTTGAAGAGGGAAATCCTTGTTCTTCATTGAGGTAAGTGTTCTAGTCATTAAAACTCGATTATGGGTGATTATAGACCATAACCCCAGCCTTTATTCCATGAAAAACAGAAGAAAAATAGGATTTTGGGGCATGAGATTATGAGACCTTCAAGGGTCGATTTGAGGGGTCAAACGGACTCCGATTTTGGTGTTCTTTGTATGTACGGACTCGTGGAAAGATGAAGAACACTTTTCTGTAAAAAATATTAAGTTTCGGGACGCGGGCTCGGGGGTCGGGTTTTGCCCGGTTTCGGATTTTTGAGTAAATTTAATATCTTTCGATTGGAAATTATTCCTTAAGCCCATATTGATGATAAAAATCTGAACTTGGTAGATTTGGAGCCTTCGGAGGTTGATTCGAGAGGCAAGCGCATTGCGGAATAGTTTTCGGGCTAGTTTTGAGGTAAGTAATGTCTTTAAATCCTGTCCTGAGGGTATGAAACCCCAGACTATGCACCTTTCACGGGTTTTGAAAGAAAAAGGTGGAAACTTTGGAACCTGTTTCCTATTTAAGAGACTATTGAGTTGCGAAACCAGTTTTTAAGCCTTTGTTTAATTAGTATTTATACATTATGATACGTTTTGGGCTGTAAGCCATGTTTGGGGCCTAGTGCCGATTTGTTTACCCTTTTGGGGATGTTTTTACTATTTTCCTCACTGATATGTTATGATTTTACACTCAGTCTTTTCTATGAAATTGTTTTGACACTCAAAGTATTTTGATACTATTATTGAAAAATGAAACACTGTTTTTGGGTCGAGAACCCGGTATATTATGGCCTGAAGGGCAAATTTAGAGTGTCTGACTGAGTGAGGCTGCTGGTCTATATTGTGAGGATGTTATGATATGAGTGAGGCTGCCGGCCTACCTTGTGAGGATGATATGATATGAGTGAGGCTGCCGGCCTACCTTGTGAGGATGATATGATATGAGTGAGGCTGCCGGCCTACCTTGTGAGGATGATATGATATGAGTGAGGCTGCCGGCCTACCTTGTGAGGATGATATGATATGAGTGAGGCTGCCGGCCTACCTTGTGAGGATGATATGATATGAGTGAGGCTGCCGGCCTACCTTGTGAGGATGATATGATATGAGTGAGGCTGCCGGCCTACCTTGTGAGGATGATATGATATGAGTGAGGCTGCCGGCCTACCTTGTGAGGATGATATGATATGAGTGAGGCTGCCGGCCTACCTTGTGAGGATGATATGATATGAGTGAGGCTGCCGGCCTACCTTGTGAGGATGATATGATATGAGTGAGGCTGCCGGCCTACCTTGTGAGGATGATATGATATGAGTGAGGCTGCCGGCCTACCTTGTGAGGATGATATGATATGAGTGAGGCTGCCGGCCTACCTTGTGAGGATGATATGATATGAGTGAGGCTGCCGGCCTACCTTGTGAGGATGATATGATATGAGTGAGGCTGCCGGCCTACCTTGTGAGGATGATATGATATGAGTGAGGCTGCCGGCCTACCTTGTGAGGATGATATGATATGAGTGAGGCTGCCGGCCTACCTTGTGAGGATGATATGATATGAGTGAGGCTGCCGGCCTACCTTGTGAGGATGATATGATATGAGTGAGGCTGCGGGCCTATATTGTGTGTGATTTATGCCATGATGTGGCTTATTATTGCGCTTGGGCCGTAGGAGCCCCTCCGTTGTCTGTAACACACCCCTAGTTAGCGCTAGTACCGAATGAGTGATGCCCGCGGGGCTTATGACGAGTGATTGTGAGGATGCCTGATAGNGCCTGATGGGCAGAGTGATTGTGAGGATGCCTGATGGGCAGAGTGATTGTGAGGTTTCCTGATGGGCTGTTATTGAAAAATATTGTTATGAGAAATGATTATGGCCCGAGGGGCATTTTTATGAAAGGTTTTACTGAGTTTTCAAACTAAGGTTTACTTCGTTTTCAAACTGGTTTTACTGAGAATTTTACTGAGATATACTGATATTGCACT
>ML290009.1:1163-23593 GCA_005239495.1 Nicotiana undulata | reverse complement strand
GTAGCTTGGCTGTGTAGACACTCTTCCTGACCTCCTTAGTGGTATAGGTTCTATAGGTGTGGTGGGAGATGTTCTGATATGTGATGGTTCTAGGCTAGATAAGGTTAGAGGTGATGATTGTGGTGAAACTGAGTGATGATGGGAAAATTGATTGGGACTTGGTGACTGTGGTGTCCAAGCATCTGTGGCATCATGTTCTGGATCATTAGGTTGCATTTGGTCTGTGGTTGAATAGATAGGTTCTGTGGTGAAGGATGAGTTTGGGAAGATAGTATGATGTGGTGCATTGTCTTTTGCAAAAGGAATATGTGACTCATGGAATGTCACATCTCTTGACACAAATACTTTTCTTGTAGACAATTCCAGCAATTTGTATCCTTTCTGTTGAAGAGGATATCCAAGTAAAACACAAGTTGTTGCTCTTTCATCAAACTTTCCTCTTCCCTGTTTCAAAGTAGATGCATAACATAGACATCCAAAATTTCTTAGATAATCATAGTTAGGCTTATGATGAAATAGGATCTCATATGGTGTCTTTCCCTGAAGAACCCTAGAAGGCAACCTATTAAGAATGTGGGTGGCAGTGAGAATTGACTCACCCCAATATGATACAGGAAGGCTGGATTGAAACATTAGACCTCTAGCAATTTCTAAGAGATGTCTACGTTTTCTCTCAACAATTCCATTCTGTTGAGGTGACTCTACACAAGATAACTGATGCATAATACCTTGTGAAGCAAGGAAAGCTCTGATACCATGAACGAAAATGAAGCTTGAGTATGTGAAAATTTTCTCTATCTGCCTTCAATTCTGCAGTGTAATCTATATGTACAAAAGAATGGAATCTAAATTAAACAAACTTTGCCAAGTGGCATTACTTCACTAGTCTATTTCTAACTGATTTTGTAACAAACATAGAGAATATTTACAAAGAATGATCCTATTTACAATGCTATCAGATTTTTTTGTTTCTGCTGGGCCTCTTATGTTTTGGGTCAGTGAAATCTCTCAAGTCATAGAAGCCCATTCCGTATTAAGCCCAAGACAAAATGGGACCAACCCATTTGCTTCATAGTATGTATCGAAGGGCAGAGCATTGAAGACTTTTGTCTTCATTGTGTCTTCTTCTTTGTTCTTCTTCTTCTCTGCATCTCTTCATCTTCTTCACGATTTATCTCAAGATAAACAGACGTAGGTATCTCCCTTTCTCTTATTTCCTTTAGTTAATCTTTCTGATCCTCTATTATCTGTATTTCTGTTTCTATATTTTTCATGGTTTGTAATGTTATATAAGCACATAAACAAAATTTGTGTATATTGATAAATAACATGATATGATATGTACTCTTAGATATATTTTTTTCTGTTCTAGAGAGCCTTAATTTTACTTGAAAAGACATATTATTTCTATTGTCAGAGAATTTATATGAAGACCCTGGTTAGTTTGGAATTGTTGTGGTGTTAATTGATTGAAATGAGTATGAATGTTCACTTTTCAAATATATTATTTTTTATTGTTTTTTCACCTGGTGTCTGATAGCCCCTTTGGGGCCGACTAATCTGGTTTGCGTTGGGAGGCCAACGTAGAGTTAGGGGTTAATGTGCTTGCTACCAAAGGTGATTCCAGGGTTCAAACCATACTCCTCTGGTTAAGGATAGAATTGCCCTACCACAATCTTTGGTGATTCTTCTAAATATACACAGATCGAGAAAGATGCTATTTTGCTTAATCTATATGAGGGAAAGATTTATGTTTGATGATGTTCTGGCCTATATGGTGTTTGAATTAGGTGATTCTTACATGAAAATATGGCCTTTAATTTTCAGTAACAAGGTTGTCATATAGAACGTGGAGGCATACCGTAAACAAGTCTTTGAAAAGGAGGAGGAGAGAAAGAGGGTGGCAGCTCAGCAACTCTTGTAAATGTATTGTACTTCTAATTTGGTTCCAGATTTGTTGAACTTATATAGTTTATTTTTTCTTGTTCAATTAAGTACAGATGAAAGGAAAAGGATAGTTTATATATTTTCCCAGTTTTTAGTCCATGTTTTCCTCTCAACAATATAGTTTAGCTTCCCATTCATGGATCAAATAGAAAGGAAACTTAGTGCCCCTATATTCTTATTGTCCCATTTGTTGTGAATTGTTATCGTGACTTTATCTACCTGCACAAGGTAGGGGTAAGGTTGCGTACTCACTACCCTCCCCAAACCTCACTTGTGGGGTTACACTAGGTTTGTTATTGTTATCTATGCAAACTATTATATCAGCAAATCCCTTGAGTCTGGTTGGGCTTAAACAGAACTATGTTGTGTTTATCTGATTGTACTATATAAGCTTGCGTTGAAATATTTTATGTGCTTACATGACCTTGAAGATGCAGGCATTCCCAAGTTTGGGATGTTCATTTATTAGAATTGGTTTTCTACTGACAAATTACAGTAAACCTTTCCATTTGTTGTCTCTTTTTCAGTACTTAGCATCCGTAGTTTCTTGATTGTTCTTTTTTAGAAGAAGATGGTCATTAGGCAGTGAGATCTGCATCTTGGGCTGTGCATTTCCAACTAAAGGGGATGGGACTTATGGCGTATGCTTGATTGCTAATTCACTTAGCTTTTACTGATAAGTGTATGTGGTTTCTTGTGATTGATGATTTCAAAGAAATAGGATTGACCTATAGCGTAGTTACTTAGCTTATGCTGAAAGTTTCCTCATTCCTCTCCTGATTTTGATGTATTTCTGTTTCAGTAGGATTGTTAGCTTTGCTGGTAGGTTCCACATCTCTTCACATGATTGTGATGATATTTTAATGGAAAAGGGTCATATTTATCCTTTTACTATCAAATATTGTTTACATTTAACCTTCGTTGTACTTTTGGAACATATATATCTTGCCGTTAACAAAGTGTTGAAATCTACCCCTTGTCTTAATGGTCTGCTATTAAAATTCCATAGCGGATACCACGTGTGTATTACCTTTTCAAATTCTTAAAGAAATAAGAAAATGCCCTTTTAAAAGGACTTTCTCCTTTGTCCCCCATCCTCCATTACTGTGTATTTTGGAAGTAAGAAATCTTTTGCTCCTCCATTTTTTCATCTTAAGGAATTATGAGAATATGTTCCCTCCAAGAACTCCCCACCTAGCTTTGGGGTGACTCGAACTTACAACTTCTTGATTGGAAGTGGAGGGTGCTTACCACTAGAGCAACTTTTATCCTCTGCTAAGTCTTCCATTTTCCTTCTTTGACCAGTAAACTGCATACATGAACAAAGTAAAACATCAAAATTTCATATGACAGTTGAAGAAGGTTATTCCAGAAATTCCCAAAGAAAGGAACTAGAAATCTCGAAGAAAAATTCACTAACTTTTAGCATCACTATAATTTCCTGTTAACTTAGAGCATTTTCCTACTTCCACATGTTGTGAATGCAACAAAAACAAATGTTATAGGAACTCAAATTCTTTGATGCAAACCATTCAAACTATAGAAAAGAAGAGTAACTTGATAAGCTCAATCTTTTGGAATTGGAAGGGAAAAATAGAGGGAATACATGTTTATAGCTTATGATTATCCAAAATGATAGAAATTGCATTAACTAATACCTAAACCGCATAAACCCATTTTAAGATCGAATACCCTTTGAGTTGGCTTAAAATGTACTTTGTCATGGTTTTACTTTGGGAGTTCAATTCCCCCATCAGAAACTCAGGCGAACACTTTTCCAAGCCAAATCTGTCAAATGCAAGGTTTAATCACTGAACAGTAAGGGGAAAAACTTCTTTTCTTAAACTGAGCAATGGTTTTAATGTTTTGGGGGTGGGGGTTGGGAGGACACAGTAAAAAAAAAATACATGTCACGTCAACTGTGGCATTTTAAGTAAAAATTGCACGGGGCGCCCTATTTGATCGCACTCATTTAACTTATACCCTCTTTTTAAAAAGTTTTAACTTGTACTCACTTTTTAATTAACTTCAGGCCTCTTTCCCCTCCCCTTCTCCTCCTTCGTTTTCTTCTCCTCCTCCTTTTTCTTATCCTTCTCCTTCTCCTTCTCCTTCTCCTCCTCCTCCTCCTCCTCCTTCTCCTTCCCCTTCTCCTCCTCCTCCTCCTCCTCCTCCTCCTCCTCCTCCTTCTCCTTCTCTTTCTTCTAATAATTATTCTTCTTCTAATGATTTTATATGGTGGTTGTGAATATATTTTAAATTATGATGGTTTACAATGCTGAGCTATTATGACTCTTTATTTTTCCTATTGCTTAGGGTTTCTTCTTCTTATTTTTCTTAAATGCAAAATGGGTTCATTAGATTTGTTGTTGTTTTGACAAATTGATGATTGGGGTTTGTTCCTGATGATATTTGGAGGTTATATTTCAAATTTGAGCTCATTTGGAGTAGATTTAGGTATTAAATCGTATATTCGATTGTTATAATTCGAAGAACAAATTTCTGTTTCTGGGCAATTTTCACTTCAGACTTATTGGCCTTAAGTGAATGAAAACCTTTGTTGCACTTCAAACTTTTTGGCCTTAAGTGCATCTGAAGTGCAATTTTTTGCTTTAGACTTATTAGCCTTAAGTGTAGAAACACTTTTGTTGCACTTCAGACCTTTTGGCCTTAAGTGCATCTGAGTGCAATTGTTCACTTCAAACTTATTGGCCTTAAGTGCATTTGAAGTGCGAATTTTCACTTCAGACTTATTAACCTTAAGTAAATGAAACATTTTGTTGCACTTCAGACTTTTTGGCCTTAAGTGCATCTGAAGTGCAATTTTTCACTTAAGACTTATTGGCCTTAAGCGCATCTGTAGTGCAGTTTTTCACTTAAGACTTATTAGCCTTAAGTGGATGAAACCATTGGTTGCACTTCAGACCTATTTGGCCATAAGTGCATTTGAAGTGCAATTTTTTCACTTCAGGCATTTTTTCTATTAACTTCAAACCCGACAAGCTGAAGTTGATCGTAAAGTGGGTGCGTTTGCAAACTTTTTTGCAAAGTGGGTATAGGTTCAATTGTGACTCCAAAACCGGGTATAAATGCAAAAACCCCGATAATAGCTGGATCCGCTGCCACATAGGATCCATTTTCAAATTAGGGGTCGATTTGAATACTTTGCTAACGACATGGGTACTTTTGTCCCGAAAATAAAACGGATGTTAAAAGTAATTCAGACACTTTTTGCAAGGAGTCAAAATCACCCTTATGCGTAATTGAATAATTTTACTTTCGGTTAAAAGTTGGTCTCGGATCTTGTCACAATCCCAATTCACCCTCCGTAAGTTGATCAATCTTCACAAGGAACTCCAAGACCACGGACAAGCCATTGCTGAGTTAACAACAACTATGAACCAACTTGCCAAAGCACATATTCAGCAAATCCAAGGACCAAAGCAAGTACATGTAATTGAAGGGTTCAATCTAATGGTCAACATGCGAAGATAAAGTGGCCAACAAATGCAAAGGAATAATGATCAAAATGAGCAAGGTGTAAGTGGTTACAACAATGATGATTCCTATGATGACCAAAGTGAGGATATGATGTATGCAAACAACTATCAAGGACAGCGGAGCAATGCTCCAAACCAATAGTAGAGATCTCAAGGAAATAATTAGAATTGGAACAATCAAGGGCAAGTAAACTGGAACAACAACAACTCAAACATTTTGGGGGGAAATAATTAGAATTGAGGTGGCAACAACAATTGGAACGACAATAACAACAACAATTGGGGTGGAAATAGAAATTGGGGGTCGGGATTTCAAAGTCCCCCAATGTATCAACAACCCAACAATCCTCCTCCGTATCAATCTCAAGGCCGTCAAGCAATGATATGGGCCGAATCGAGAATATGTTCAAACAGATGATGGAGAGGACTACCGATTCTGATGCTCAAATTGCCTCCCACACTACCTCCATCCGCAATCTTGAGGTCCAAATGGGTCAAATATCGCAAGCATTGAACACTCGCCCTAAGGGGACACTACCTAGTGACACGGTAGTACCCGAAGGGAGGGAATAATAACAATATTGGGCATGCAATGGCGGTGACCACAAGGAGTGGTCGAGGTGGTGAAGCAAATACCTTCAAGCAAAAGAGAGTTGTGTGTGATGATGATGAAGTGCAAAACGATGATGCTCCTATAGTGGTTGAGGAAGTGAATGGTGAAGTGAGGATTGATATCAATGACAATGAGGAGGAATCACAAAATGACGTGAATCCGTCTAGGTAACACGTGATAAACATTCCAGAGCCGGTGGTGCCAAAAGCCAAGGCTCCTTTGCTAGGCCTCCTCCACCTTATCCTCAAAGACTGGCAAGGAAGGAAAGTGAAAATCAATTCAAGAAGTTCATAGAGATGATGGAGAGCTTGACAATCAACGTGCCATTAGTGGAAGCTCTTGAGCAAATGCCATGATACGCCAAGTTTATGAAAGACTTGGTGACTAAAAAGAGATCCATGGAATGTGAGACCATCAAAATGACCCACCAAGTTAGTGTCATTTTGCACTCGATGGCTCCCAAACTAGAAGATCCCAGCGCATTTACAATCCCTTGTACCATTGGAAGTGCGGATTTTGCAAAGGCATTATGTGATTTGGGTGCTAGTATCAATTTGATGCCTTACTCCGTCTTCAAAACTTTGGGTATTGGTCAACCACGAGAAACTTCAATGAGACTACAAATGGCGGATAGAACAATGAAGCAGCCCCTTGGTATTATTGATGATGTTCTTGTACTGGTCGACAAGTTTATCTTGCCTGCTGATTTTGTAATCCTCGATTGCGAGGTGGACTACGAGGTTCATATAATCTTTGGAAGGCCGTTCCTAGCAACAGGGAAGGCCTTGGTAGATGTTGAAGCCGGTGAGCTCACCTTCCGGGTGGGCGATGAAAAGGTTGTCTTCCACGTGTGCAAGTCAATGAGGCAACCAAATAGTACTGAGGTTTGCACTTTTGTTGATTTAGTGATGGACGTGATAATTGATGGTACAAGCTCAATGATCAATGTGGAAGATCCCATGGAAGCTGTCTTGTTGAACCATGAGGATGGTGTAAGGGAAGGATTGGTTGAATGTGCTAATGCATTGCAAGGAATGGGCTCCTATTCTTATGGTCTCCGTAAGCTATCCTTGGACTTAGAAAATCAGAAGACTCAACCGACAAAGCCCTTGATCGAGGAGCCACCAACTTTGGAGTTGAAGCCTCTCCTATCACACCTCAGGTATGAATTCTTGGGCCCTTCTTCTACATTACATGTTATTCTTTCTGCTTCCTTAACCAAAGTGCAGGTAAACTCAACTCTTGAAGTGCTCCAAAGGAGAAAGAAAGCAATTGGATGGACCTTAGCTGATATTCGGGACATAAGCCTCGCCTTTTGCATGCATAAAGATGATGCAAAACCGTCTGTGAAACATCAACGGAGGTTGAACGAGGCAATGCAAGAGGTGATCAAAAAGGAGATCATCAAATGGCTTGATGCAGGGGTTATCTATCCAATCTCAGACAGTGCATGGACTTCACCGATGCAGTGTGTATCGAAAAAGGGGGGTATGATCGTGGTGAAAAATGAGAAGAATGAGTTGATCCCTACTCGGGTTGTGACTGGATGAAGGGTATGTATGGACTATAGGAAGCTGAAAAATGTGACCCAAAAGGATCACTTTCCATTGCCATTTATGGACCAGATGTTAGACAGACTTGCTGGGCGGGCCTTCTATTGTTTCTTGGATGGGTACTCAGGTTACAATCAGATTCTTATAGCCCCAGAAGATCAAGAGAAAACTACCTTCACCTGCCCGTATGGGACCTTTGCATTCTCTAGGATGTCGTTAGGATTGTGTAATGCACCCGCTACATTTCAGCAGTGCATGATGGCGATATTTACGGACATGGTGGAGGACTTCCTCGAAGTCTTTATGGATGAATTTAGTGTGGTTGGAGACTCATTTGAAGAATGTTTGCAAGATCTTGATAAGGTTCTAACCCGACGTGAAGAGATAAATCTTGTATTGAATTAGGAAAAGTGCCACTTTATGGCCGAGGAGGGCATTGTCCTCGGCCATAAGATATCAAAAGATGGAATCGAAGTGGACAGGGCTAAGATATAAGTGATCTCAAAGTTGCCTCCTCCGACTTCCGTCAAGGGAGTTCGAAGTTTTCTTGGGCATGTGGGTTTCCACTGTAGGTTCATCAAAGACTTTTCCAAAGTAGTGAATCCCCTATGCAAGCTATTAGAGAAGGATGTAAGGTTTGATTTCAATGAATAATGTATGAAGGCCTTTGAGATCTTAAAGTATAAATTAACAATCACTCCAATCATTACCGCACCAAATTAGAGCTCACCATTTGAGATTATGTGCGACGCAAGTGATGTTGCGGTAGGAGCGGTCTTGGGGCAATGGGTGAACAAGATATTTCATCTGGTGTACTATGCAAGAAAAATGATGAACGATGCCCAGGTTAATTATACAGTGACAGAGAAGGATTGTTGGCAATTGTGTTCGCAATGGAGAAATTTAGGCCTTATCTCATGGGCCCCAAAGTGATTGTTCACACCGATCACGTGGCGCTCTGGTATTTGATGACAAATAAGGACTCCAAATCTAGACTGATGAGACGGGTTTTGTGGCTTCAAGAATTTGACCTCGAGATCATTGATAGGAAAGGTAGTGAAAATCAGGTTCCGGATCATTTGTCCCAGCTAGAAGAGCAAGGGAGGCCAAAAGATGGTATTGAAATTAATGATGCTTTCCCGGATGAGCAACTCCTCTCGGTTTCTATGAATGATATGCCTTGGTTTGCGGATGTTGCCAATTTCATTATTACCGGCATTGTCCCGTGTGATCTCTCTTCTAACCAAAGGAAGAAACTCAAATGGGAAAATTTGGACTATTATTGGGATGATCCCTACTTGTTTAAAATTTGCATTGATGGAGTGATTCGTAGGTGTGTTCAAGAGGAGGAGAAAATAAGCATACTTGATTCTTGTCATTCCTCTCCCTACGGTGGTCATCACGGTGGGGCAAGAACCGCTTCCAAAGTTCTGAGTTGTGGTTTTTATTGGCCAACCTTGTATAGAGATGCCAGTGAGCTTGTAAAGAGATGTGATGAGTGTCGGAGAGCCGGAGTAATATCAAGAAAGGATGAAATTCCCCTCACAACTATTCTTGAAGTTGACATATTTGATGTGTGGGGCATAGACTTCATGGGCCCTTTTGTTAGTTCGTGTGGCAATACTTACATTCTTGTGGCGGTTGATTATGTTTGAAAGTGGGTCGAGGCGTGGCTTTGCCCAACAACGACGCCCGGAGTGTAGTAGATTTTCTCAAGAAGAACATTTTCACACGGTTTGGGAAGCCCCGGGCTATTGTAAGTGATGAGGGGTCTCATTTCTGTAATAGGGCATTTGATACTTTGCTTGCTAAATATGGTGGCAATCATAAGGTCTCGACTCTTTATCATTCTTAAGCTAGTGGGAAAGTGGAGGTTTCAAATAGGGAAATCAAAAGCATCTAGTCAAAAACTGTGAATGCTAATAGAACAGATTGGTCAAGGAAGCTAGATGATGCATTGTGGGCTTATAGGACAGCCAATCGATATGTCTCCGTACCGGTTGATGTTTGGTAAAGCGTGTCATTGCCGATTGAGCTAGAACATAAAGCATTGTGGGCCTTGAAGAGATTAAATCTTGAGTGGGATATTGCAGCAAATCTCCGTGTGGAACAACTCAATGAGCTCGATGAATTTCATTTTCATGTCTATTCAAGCTCATCATTGTACAAGGAGAAGATGAAATACTTGCATGATAAATATGCCAGAAACAAGGAATTGAAAGCGGGTGATTTGGTCCTTCTTTTTAACTCCCGGTTGCGTCTGTTTCTGGACAAGCTAAAGTCCAAATGGAGTGGTCCCTTTGAGGTAGTGCATGTAACACCTTTTGGTGATCTTGACTTGAGGAACAAAAATGGTGAAATCTTTCGGGTTAATGGGCATCGTGTGAAGCATTACTTGGGAAAGTTTTATGGAAGCCACGTGATGTCTTTGATAAAGTTTCAATGAGGATGGTAACCTGCGTCGTGCCGCGAAGTTAAATCAGGCGCTTCTTGGGAGGCAACCCAAGTGATTTTTCCTTTCTTTTTCATTTTTCTTCTTAGATTAGGCTTTTTTGAACTGACTGGTTGTGAGACTTGTGTAGGAATTGTTTGATGCAGTGCAGGACACATACTGAAGAAAATTGACTAAGTGTGCACTGAACCGCTGCCGCGATCAAAATTCTGCGGTCAGCGGAAGCACTTACGCGGGGGAGAAATAGTGCAGCGGACGCAAACTTGTGAAACTCAAAAATGTAACTCTTTGAAGTTTGTTCCGCGTCCGCAGTCAGCGGCCACTGTTCCGCGGCCGAGGTTGTTTTTCCGCTCTCAGCGGCGAAATCACACATGCAGCTCTTTAGAAAGTTAAAAGCGCGGACCGCGGTGAAATTCCGCGGCCGCGCCAGGTAAGTCGGTGTGGGCCTAGGGTTTTAGTATAAACTGGGGTGCCCTCCTCCTTTTACACTTTTCACACCCTAGCATTTCACAACACCCCTTTTCACTATTCATCATCAATCATGTGCATCTAAACTTCATCTCATCTAACAAGTTTAACTCCTACATCAAATCTAGCTCCTCGTATGATCAATCTCTTAGTTTTAATTTTGGTTCTTTCTCTTTTCTTTACTTATTTTTTCTAGTTTTTCTTTATAGTTAGAGTTAATATGGACATAGAATCATAAGCATTCTTAACTAGTGATAAAAAATGAATGGGTTTTTTTTTATGCCTAATGGGGGTTGGGGTGTTTAATTTTGCTCTATAATTGCCATATTCTTTAATAAGCATGAACCCTAGCTCTGAAGCTTTTCCTCACTGCCCGTTTTGTTATAATTTTGCGGCCGCGGCCTTAATTTCGCTGTCAGCGGTGAGATATTTTGGTGCATTTGAATTTATTGGCCTTATGCGATCGCGATGGAACTTTCGCTGTCAGCGGTCATCTTTACACGATCGCGGTTCTTTTTTCCCGGACATCGGAAACAAATTTAAGAGAAATGTCATATTGCTTTCGCGGTCGCGTTCATTTTTCGATGTCAGCGGTGGAGCTTACGCGGACGCGGCCAATTTTCCGCGGTCAACAGTGAGTATGTTCAGAGACTGGGTAGTCTGATCCCCAGCCTCTCGCGGCCGTGCCCCATTTTCTGCTGTCAGCGGTGGCTTGTCTGCTGTAGTGCTTCTTTTGCCGCTGAGAGCGGTCCAGTTGTTATAACTTCTGCAACCTATTTCTGCTTACATCTAATGCTTCACTGATTACCAAATGCTAATGAGCTTTCATTGATTATGTTTGCAGACAATGGTTCGATCTAGAGGTGGCCAAGATAAACAACCCGGAAGGAGTGAATCATCACGGGGTAGGGGATGAGGAAAACAACCATATGCACCCCTAGCCCCTAGAAGGATAATTGGAAACAAGAAGACTCTCTGGAGGCCCACTCCAGACACCTCGCAAATTAGCGAGTATGTCCCTTCTCGGGAAATTTCGGAGGGGGAAACTGGCCAAGCTCAAGAGGAGGCAGAGTCTCAACCCCGGCTCCTTGTAAATAAGTCAACTTCTGTATCCGTCTCTTCGAATAGTTTGGGATTCAGTGATTCTCCACTTCCTCCGGCCCCCATTACAGAAGCTCCCTCCATCACACCTACCCATGTACAAATCGATTGTGATGATGATACCCCGGATGACGGAAGGGGTGGTGACACTCAGACAGGGGGATTGGTGAGGTCTCAGAACCCGGTAGTATGGCAAGACCGGTTCGTGAGTGAGAAAGCTTATCACAAATTTAGGGAGTGGTGGCCTCAGAGGTTACTTACATTGGAGAGGGCTTTCATTGAGCGGGACCTTCTACCCCACAACCCAAATTTTAAAAGGCACTTCAACGAGAGAGTGGGGTGGATGTTCTTCACCAGCAGCTTGCCAGAGGCCAATGAGTTTGTGGTCAAGGAGTTCTATGCTAATGTGGCCCACATCAAACATGGCACATACTTGACCAAAATACGCAACAAGAAGATTCTATTCAATGACAAAGCTCTCAATGACTATGTTGGGTTCAATGATGAAGATGAGACCCTATATCTAGAGAAGGTGGGGCTGGATGAGTTAGCTCGCCCTTGGCTAGCCTCTGTGATTGCTATTCCCGGGACTACTCCAGCTTAGCTGACAGCAGGGGTTCCTATCCTCAGGAACACTACGAGTTTCGAGGCAACGGGATGGGCCACATTTGTATGCAGCAGGATCGACCCCACTACTCATGACAATGACATGTTGGTTTCCCATGATATTATTGTGGGGGTTATTATGGCGGGGTTCCCGATCAATGTCGGGAATATTATGGCCAGGGTGATTAACAAGACGATCAGAAAGGGTGAGCATCCATATCCCTTCCCAAACTTCCTTATTATGTACTTCTAGGACCAAAGAGTAGAGGGAAGGGACTATGACACCAAGGTGAAGCCAAAGAAGCCATTTTCCTGGTACAACTTTCAAGGCCTGGAAAACCTCAAGTCCAAGAGCAAAGCCACCGCTCTCACTGGCCAGTTTGAAGATCCAGGGGTGGTGGCTACAGGTTCAGAGCCATCTACTGCTGAGGGGTCTTCTACTGCCATGTCACATCCTCCCTCCGGACCATCTGCCTCCATTCCTACCTCAGGTTCCCCCAAGGAAGAAGAAAATGACTCAAAGAGTCAAGTAAAACATGAGCTGAATTGTGAAAATGGAATGCTTAAGGAAAGATGGTACAATCATAGTTAATTGTGTCCAAATTTGATCCAAAAAGCCTTCATTACATCCCGTTAAAGCACTATAGGATTTCAAGTTGAGTGAGCTTACATTAGTGGTGATTTACATGAAGGGAAAGCATATGGTACTTAGAGACGGACTTGTGGCATTCTTTTCAGAGTGATGAGCGCACTTCTTGACAATTCCGTTTTTGAGCGTACATTCTATAAGGTGAGATGAGCTCATGCAGAGTAGAGGAGAAAGAGTCTGGGATCCACATTGACCTACATGATAGAGCGAATCTCTTTGATGAATTGAGTGAACTCTTGAAGCTTTTGTGTCACATTAAATCTATGGAACTCAGAAAGTCATTGCATAATGTTGTCAATAATGCATTTGTGTTGAGGGTAATTGTTAGTCCTAATTGAAGCTTGATGAAGTTACTTTAGGACAGCTGAAATTCTACTCTTTTTTTTTCTTGTGGAGGTGGGAATTACCTCGTTTGCTTGACGACAAGCAAAAGCATAAGTTTGGGGGAGTTGATAACTAGGGATTTTAACCTATTATTTACTCTCTTTTGCTTGGGTTTCGGGGAAAAAATGCATTAAGGTATTCCCGAAAACTAACTCAAGGTGCTTATTTGCAGGTTTTGGTCAAAATGAAGCAAAGAGGCCAAAACAAACTTAAAAAGGAGCCAATCTTGCACAAGTCATGAACTCAACTGAGCGCTGATAGCGCCAATTCTATGTTGCAGCGTAAACCTTTCCGCTGAGGCGAATTCATGAGGGCGGCCGCAGACTTGAGATTCAGAGAGAGGAATTTGGACAGCTGGGACCGCTGACAATGTCGCAAAAGCACGGTCGCGACGGAAATTTCGTTGAGTGTGGTAGTGAAGGATCAGAGAGTTAGCAACCTTGGTCCAACCATGAAACGCGATCAACGTTTATTTTACGCGACGTTGTTAAATACTAACGTGGAGGCAGTTAGAATTCCGCTGGGAGCAGAATCAAGGTTCAGAGAGTTTTCATCAAGTCCAATTTTGAAGAAGCACAGTCTGCACTCGTTATTGCGCGGCAGAGAATGTCAATCCGCTGATGCACCTATTTTTTCGCTGACAGCGGAACCTCCGCAGGGGCTTTTTTGTCCAGTAATTTCAGTTGTGTATAGATAGTTCTTTTCACATTTTTAGATTATCTTTTGTATTAGTGAGCTTGTGAACAACAAACTTTTTTCATTTTTGAGTAATTTTAGAGTTTCTTTAGCTTATAATCATAGATTTTATCCTTGTATTTAACATTTATGGCTATTATTTCATCTACATTTTTTATTTCTACCTGGATTATGAGTAGCTAGACCCATTAGCTAGGGTTGTGACCCAACCCTAGTATGGGTATCTTACAGATCTTTAATTTTAGGGATTATTTGTTATGGGTTAGTGATATTTAGCTTGTTTCATGCTTTATCTGTTGAATTGGTGGTTGCAAACACTGATTCATGCCTTTTTGACTAGGGTTCTTCTTGAGAAAGAGGACCCAAGTCTAGGTGAAATGGGCTAACAAGGAATTGGGGTGATTTCAAGAGATTGATAGCCCAATTAAATGGTTAAACCTAGAGATAGTAATACCCGACTTGAGTCAATTTACTTGCACTGTTTGAACACCCAATTAGGCTTGAGAAAGCCAATTCGGGCACAGTCACCCAAACTACCAAGAGGTATAGGGTGAGTAATTGAGTGTGGGGTTATATCACGATCCCATATACAACAAGTTTGTCCTAAACTCTAGATTCCATTAGATACTCGCCTAGGTGTAAGTTCCCTAGTGCCCTTTATAAATGTCACGACCCGAAATCCCACCTTCGGGCCATGACTGCGACTAACGGCAAACCCGCTAGACAAGCCAACGTTTGAACTAAATAAAACTCATTAACAACTAAAACGAACAAGATAACTAAGGCATCGATGGTCCGCAATGTGAAGGTTAACAAATAACCAAAATATAACATAGCAATTTCGAAATAAAACCCATATACAAATCCCAGAACTGGTGTCACATACTCACGAACTGTCTAAGAGATTACTAAAACAAAGGTCTGAAAATAAGTACATAGGAATGTCTTGGAAATATAAAGTAAGACAGAGCTGAATGTGATGAGTAGAAGGTGACGCCAAGGCCCACGAACGTCTGCGGGTCTACCTCGATGTCTCCTGTATGAACTGATGGAATGCTCCGACCGTCAGTGACCACCGGGTCCGGCTGCGTAGTCTGCACAACATAAAGAAGTGCAGGTGTAGCATCAGTACAACCGACCCCATGTACTGAGTAAGTGCCGAGCCTAACCTCGGCGAGGTAGTGACGAGGCTAGGACCGACAACAATATATGTACATGTGCAATTCTATATAATTACAGGAAAAATGTTGACGGAGATAAGCAAGTAAGACGGATACGGGGAGAACATGCTGGGGGTAAAAGAGGCAACAAAATACTAGCACGGTAGAACAGGGTAATAACTGAGATGTAAAGATATAGGCATGAATTTAACTTCTCAAACAGATAATGAACAACATAAGGCACGGCATGTCCCCTCGTGCATAACCTCACAATCACTCGGCATATGTCCCCTTNCAACGATCAACACGGCATGTCCCCTCATGTGATAAATAATAAACAATCAGCACGGCATGTCCCCTCGTGTGATAATAACAAACAAGCAATAATATAATGCGAAAATCAACAATAAGAAGTCTCAAGTGCATGGAAATTCTCAATAAAATTATATTGTCCCGGCAAGGAGAAATCATCAATTACAACTCAACAAATGCCCGACAAGGGTCTCAGCTATAACCAACCTCGCATCAGAAATACAATTTCACAGTGTAAGCCTCAACTGAAACAAATAACTCAATAACTCCCCACGTCATGAAACAACATCAAGGTATCACTACTAATTCACCAATTACTCATAGTGCGGGGAATATTAAGAACNGCCTATACGTTGGACATGAGTTACACATAGAAAATAAGACTCTATACCTAATCCCTCAAGCTGAGGTTAGGCCAAACACTTTCCTCGGCTCTAAAAATGCAAGTCAAGCCTCAATCACAGCCTTCCCTCTCGAATCCAACTCCGAATCGGTAATATCTAGACATAATGGATTTATTAACATCAATAAGTACTCAATAAACCAATTCCCAAGCCTAATTATACATTTCCTACTATTCTTCCAAGAATACTAAAATTCGACCCCGGGCCCACACGTTCAGATTTTTGAAAATTCATGAAGGAATCAATTACCCGGAGTCTAAGGATCGAAGTTATGTGATTTATACAAGAATTCATGGCCTAACATGGAAAGTCACAAAATCCTCAAGAACCCTAAAATTACTACCTAATTCTATGATTTTTAGATGATTTAGTAGTGAATTTAACTAGGAATTAATGTTAAAACTAGAAGTTTATGGGGTTTAACTTACCTCTTACAGTGGGTGGTCGTGGGAGGTGCTGCCCAAACTTGGATGCTCTCTAATGGAGGTTGATGGTGGATAAAATGAAGAAAACCCGAAATTTTGGACATTTAAGAGGGGCTGCCAACAAGGGTTTCCGCACCTGCGACTTTAGGACTGCAGGTGCGGTCACGCGCGTGCGAGAAATTCGTCACCCCTGCGGAAGAAGGGCCTGGGAACCTGGGCTCGCACCTGCGGAGTTGGGAGCCGCACCAGCGATCCCGCTCCTGCGGAGTTTGGATCGCCCCTGCGGAAGAAGGGCCTGGGAACCTGGGCTCGCACCTGCGGAGTTGGGAGCCGCACCAGCGGTCCCGCTCCTGCGGAGTTTGGATCGCCCCTGTGGAAGAAGCCGCACCTGCGGCTGTGCAACCGCACTTGCGGTCACACCAGCTGCTGTGCACCAGCAGTGATTTTTGCTGGTTTTTGGCCTCGTGCGGGGTCCGGGAGGTACCTGGGCCCACCCGAGCCCCCGTCCAAATATACCAACAAGTCCCAAATCATTAAACGGACCTGCTCGAGCCCACGGAACACTCAACACAACGCTAGAACTCAAGATCACCCTCCAAAACCCCTGAATTTAAAACCTAAGAACTTTGAAATTCTAGAATTCTATAACGATGCGCCGAACCGACCCATACAACTCGGAACGACTTCAAATTTTGCAGACAAGACATAAGTAGTGTAGTGGAACTCTTTCCGGCCTCATAATTGTATTCGGACCTCGGTAGCATAAAATCACATCCCTAACCAAATTTCATGTTTTATGAACATCCTCAAAACTTACTAACTCTAAATCTCTCATTTTGATCCGAAACCCGTCAAATCAAGTCCTTTTTACACCAAATTTCACAGATAGGACAGATAACATATAATAAACATGTTCCGGGATCCGGAACCGTAATACGGGCCCGGTAACACGGCTTTCACATAATTACTCATTTTTAAAATCCTTTATTATTTCCAGAAAACAATTTTTTTTAAAAATTCATTTCTCGGGCTTGGGACCTCGAAATTCGAGTTCGGGCATACGCCCAAGTCCCATATTTTACTACGGACCTTCCGGGACCGTCACATCACGGGTCCGGGTCCATTTACCAAAAACGTTACCCAAAGTCAACTTTATTCAATTATTCAATTCAAAAATCCCATTTTTATCAAATTTTCACATGGAAGCTTCTCGGCTACCTGTCCGGGATGTGCATGCATATCGAGATGAGATTAACGGAGGCTTTCGGGGCCTCGAAATATAGATTTAGCTGGAATTACTTAGGATGACCTTTTTGGATCATCACAATAAACTGAAAAAAACCCTTACCAAAAACATTATACTTAGCTTCTTTTTAGTAATCAATAGCTTTAAACTAGAATAGCATCAAATCAACTTATGACAGAAGTGTAATTAAAGTCAAGATACATAACTAGGTCGGATAGGAACCTAATTCCCATTTTATAACTCCCTGTGGATATCGATCCCGATCCCTCGGGTAAAAGCTACATCGACCCCTCCTCGACATTCTATAGTGGTGTAGGGTTGGAGCCGATCAACTCCTACGGGAGGAAGTAGTAAGGAATTTTCCGCAATGGGCGAAAGCCTGACGGAGAAATGCTGCATGGAGGTAGAAGGCCCACGGGTCGTAAACTTCTTTTACCGGAGAAGAAGCAATGACGGTGTCTGGGAAATAAACATCAGGTAACTTTGTGCCAGCAGCCGCGGTAATACAGAGGATGCAAGTGTTATCCGGAATGATTGGGCGTAAAGCATCTGTAGGTGGATTTTTAAGTCCGCCATCAAATCCCAGGGCTTAACCTTGGATAGGCGGGGAAAACTACCAAGTTGGAGTACGGTAGGGGTAGAGGAAATTTCTGGTGGAGCGGTGAAATGCGTAGATATTGGAAAGAACACCAACGGCGAAAGCACTATTCTGGGCCGACACTGACACTGAGAGACGAAAGCTAGGGGAGCGAATAGGATTAGATACCCCAGTAGTCCGTAGTGGCTCCCTTACATGCCTCAATTCAGAGGGAACCTCAAAGTGGATATATTTCATTATATTTCATCCATATCCCAATTCCATTCATTTAATATCCCTTTGGTGTCTTTGACATAACAAATGTCATTTCTAGTCTATCTTTTTTTATTTATTTTCTATAAATGAAAAGTTCAAAAATCATCATATAATAATCCAGAAATTGCAATAGAAAAGAAATAAGGGAGGTTTGTGATGATTTTTCAATCTTTTCTACTAGGTAATCTAGTATCCTTATGCATGAATATAATCAACTCGATCGTTGTGGTCAAACTCTATTATGGATTTCTGACCACATCCTCCATATGGCCTTCTTATCTCTTCCTTCTCTGAGCTCTGGTTATGGAAGAAGGAACTGGGAAGAAGGTATCATCAATAGCTGGTTTTATTACAGGACAGCTCATGATGTTCATATCGATCTATTATGTGCCTCTGCTAGCATTGGGTAGAAATCATACAATAACTGTCCTAGCTCTACCATATCTTTTATTTCATTTCTTCTGGAACAATCACAAACACTTTTTTTTATTATGGATCTACTACCATAAATTCAATGCATAGTCTCAGCATTCAATGTGTATTGCTGAATAATCTCATTTTTTAATTATTCAACCATTTCATTTTACAAAGTTCAATGTTAGCCAGATTAGTCAACATTTATCTCTTTCGACGCAACTGCAAGATCTTATTTGTAACAAGTGGTTTTGTTGGTTGGTTAATTGGTCACATTTTATAAATAAATTATTCATTTTTATTAATAATTGCATGAACTTAGATCAATCAAATAATGATATTTCTACACATATGGAATTACTCGACCTAATCCAATTGTCCATTTAGATTTATCTAGGAGGAATAATAAGAAAAGGTAAGGTTCAAAAGAACTTACAAAGAAGGGGATTTTTTTTAGTATTTTAGAAAGGGTCGGTTAGGAGAGGGAGGTATCTGTAATTGAATAACTATAAGCCAACCCTTCTATATGTTTCGACGCTTGATTCTCGAAAAGAATTGAATCTAAGATGAATGCTTGGTTTACGTTATGGAAGAAAGACATGTATATGTGATATTAGATATTGACTAGTACTAACAACAATTCTAACGTGAAGAGTCATAAAAATTAGATTATTTCCTCTTATTCTTTTCATTTTAAGAAATATAGTTGTTATTAAATACTATCTCCGGATTTTAGTTGCAAATAAAATCCTGTTAGGTTTAGAAAAATTCATATGTCTATCAAGAATTTCAGCTATGGGCGGAAAAAAGAAAATCCCCCTTAAGACCATTCTCCATGGTTTTTGTTTACCTCGAAATACGAGTAATAATTAAACTTGTAATGTGGTTATAAGGATACTTGATCTAATTCAATGTCAATTGATAAATAGCTAAATAAATAAAGGAATTAAACGATTGAAATGGATCAAATCAGTGTAATCGCAAGTTATCGACCTCGGTTTGGAATAGACTCTAGATCAAACATTAAGAATCACAAGAACCCAAACAAGATGGACAATAAGAACAATATAGAATTAAGAGCGAGTGAAAGAGTAGAGTGTTTGTATTTCTTAGTAGATGCATATGTGATTCGTGTGTTACATATGAACATGGTTCCTCTTTATATAGTAGAGGAATCCTAAATAAGGTATAACTCTAATTTCAGAAGCAAAATACATGATTGATATCAACAACCGTAAATGGTTCTGCCAATCTCCAGATTCCCGCCGAGATTGGTGGTCGATTGCGGATATCTCGTTATTCCGTTACTCTGGTGTCGATTTAACCTGATCTCGATCCCACAGTCTTCACATTATTTGAGCTCAAACTTGCTTCGATACTGACACACTCTCAAGGCAGACCCTCTAGCCCGTAAAATCGGGAGTGGTTGATTTTAACCGTACACAGATAGTCCCCGTATTTCTTAGAATGAAATGATAAGAAATGATTTGAGCCTCGATTCCTCGATACATCGATCATGACGTCGTCCCCATGACGTAAGCGATGGATGTGACCGAAACATCCCATCGGTTCGGTTCCTAAGAAACTATAAATGCATGTCAGTCGTTGGTCGGCCACTAGTGATACCGAACTGTTGTTTTAAACTGATAAATACAACCTCTTTAGTTGATTCAAACTTTGCTTTGCTTTGGTCATAAACTCTTGAGTTCCCAATCCTTCTTATCTTTCTCTCATCGCCGCTTATTACGCCACCGTTGTTTTCTGCGGAGCCACCAGTTTTACATCCTATTTCTACTTTCTTTACATACACAAATAGAAAAAACCTCCAAAATAGTGCCGCAAAAAGAGAAAGCTTCATGTTCTCCTTCCCAGCCGGCTGGAGATAAGGCACCACCAGAACATCGTATCGAAGAATGTGTCCCAATGCCAATTAACTTAACTCCTGAATTCAAAGACGAAAGGCCCTCCTCAATCTCAATTCACTGTGAACCCATGTCCCGATACATCTGATCAATTTCGGAAGGTGACCTCGAGAGGGTAAAGGAGGAATATGGTTGGGAAAATATGGAAGTGGTGGTTCCTTCCCCCGAGGAGGATATCACCACTTACGTGAAAGGGTACCCTAGTGTATATACCCACCCTTTCGCTCTAGGTCTGGGTCACGTGGACTCGGTCATACTCGATGTGATGCCAGAGCGTTCCTATCGTCCCCCAGCCACCCAAAGTGCACCCAGCAGTCCTTCCAGTCATCAGAGATCCTCTAGATCCTATTTCAGTGCCTTACTAGAGGGTTCACACCGCCCTCCAACTATTCAGGGTTCTTCCTCTTTCAGGCAGCTGGCTGTAGCACCAGGAGGTTGTTTCTAGTGTGGGGAGCCGGGTCATACGTGGAGGTTTTGTCCCAAGTATCGGGGCAAGGCAGTGCAATAGAGTTATCAGCCTAGGAGTTCAGCACCAGCATTCCGACCGCCTCGAGGTGGAGGACAGGTCGGCAGGGGTCGTCCTAGAAGGGGAGGCCAGTTAGTTCCTGTACACTCTGGGGGAGTTCAGTCTTAAGGAGCCTCAACCAGATTTTATGCCATTCCGGCCAGATCAGATGCAGTGGCCTCAAACGCCGTGATCACAGGTATTATCTCAGTATGTGATAGGGAGGCTTCGGTACTATTTGATCCAGGATCCACGTATTCATATGTTTCCTTACTATGTGCTCATTTTATGGATATCCCTCGTGAGTCCTTGTGTTCTCCTTTATATGTGTCCACTCCTGTGGGTGATTCTGTGGTGGTAGACCGAGTCTACCGGTCTTGTGTGGTCACTTTCTGCGGTTTTGAGACCAGAGCAGATCTTTTGTTGCTGGATATGATTGATTTTGAGGTTATCCTAGGCATGGATTGGCTATCTCCTTATCATGGTGTGTTAGATTGCCATGCCAAGACAGTCACTTTAGCCATGCCTGAGTCGCCTAGACTAGAATGGAAGGGTTCTTCAGCTAGTGCCTCCAGCCGGGTTATTTCCTTCATAAAGGCTCGGCATATGGTCGAGAAGGGTTTTTTGGCTTACCTTGCTTATGTGCGGGACACCACCGCCGAGTCTCCTACCATTTATTCAGTACTTTTGTTCGAGAGTTTCCGGATGTGTTTCCTTCGGATCTTCCAGGCATGCCTCCAGATTGAGATATTGACTTCTGTATTGATGTGGCTCCAGATACTCAGCCTATTTCCATTCCCCCTTATCGTATGGCTCCTAAGGAGCTGAAGGAGTTGAGGGAGAAACTTGAGGAGTTGTTGGCCAAGGGGTTCATCAGGCCGAGTGTGTCACCGTGGGGTGCACCAGTCTTATTTGTGAAGAAGAAGGATGGGTCTATGCGGATGTGCATTGACTATCGCCAGCTAAATAAGGTTACCATTAAGAATAAGTATCCTCTGCCGTGCATCGATGATTTGTTTGATCAGTTACAGGGTGCTCGTGTGTTTTCTAAGGTTGACTTGAGATCGGGTTATCATCAGATGAGGATTCGAGTTTTAGATGTTCCGAAGACTGCATTTCGTACCAGATATGGCCATTATGAGTTCCTGGTGATGTCCTTTGGTTTGACTAATTCCCCAGCAGTGTTCATGGACTTGATGAATAGGGTATTCAGGCCGTATATT
>ML290006.1:61597-104327 GCA_005239495.1 Nicotiana undulata | reverse complement strand
TTTACGTTATTTCATGTTTGTCATGTCTTTATTCTCCGCATTCTTAAAGTTTAGTTATTTTTACTAAGCAATGCTTACGGGATTCTGTTGGGGATTGGTTGAAAGTGACGAATTAACATTTTATTTCGTGTTAAATGATTATAAGTCGCTAGTGCAAGACATACGTTGGCTGGCCTAGCGGGTTCAACGTTAGGCGCAATCACGGCCTAAAAGGTGGGAATTTGGGTCGTGGCATTCGGGCTCGTGGGGGAATGGGTGATCGGATTTTGGTCCGAACCTCGTGTTTGGACCAAGCGGGCCCGAGGCCGAATTTTGTTATTTTTGGAAGAATGATGGGAAATCTACAATTATGCTTTGGAATTTAATTATTGAGTCATTATTGATATTATCGGGTCGATTATGTCTAGATACTATCGTTTCGGAGTTGGATTCGAGTGGGAAAGCGGTGTTTGAGGCATGAATTGCATTCTTGGAGCCGAGGTAAGTGTTTGGCCTAACTTTAGTGAGGGAATAGGTGTAGGGTCGTATGTGCTACTTGTTTATCATGTACAATGTATAGGTGAGGTGACGAGTACCTATGCATGGTTGGTCAAGCATGCCCGTGAGTCTATTTTTGGTGAATTACTTGTTACTACTCCGATATTTATTGTGTTGTGAAGTAGTTTCCTTTGGGAAGTTGTTTAATTGCTGAGAATACTTGCTTCCGTACTTGTGATATGATGTCCCAGTTGAGAACCCCATTCATTAAGTTATGTATCCGTATGAGGTTGGTTATAGCTGAGTCCCTTGCCGGGCAACCTTATTATTTTGGTTGATATTCCCCTTGCTGGATGGTTATGAACTGTATATTACACTGTTGACTTCCCTACCAAACTGTTATTTGTTGCTGATTTGGGTGAGGAAGAGTGTAAAGAACGAAGGGTGATGCCGTGTATTCATTCATTCATTGCATAGTGAGGAAGAGAGTAAAAGCATGAAGGGTGATGCCGTGCCATGATTATTATTACTTCCATTTGTACATTGCATAGTGAGGAAGAGAGTAAAAGCCCGAAGGGTGATGCCGTGTCATGATTTATATTGCTTTCTTTCATACATTGCATAGTGAGGAAGATAGTAAAAGCACGAAGGGTGATGTCGTGCCATGATTTATATTTCTTTCATTTATACTGTGCATTGTGAGGACGAGAGTAAAAGCACGAATGGTGATGCCGTGTACATACTTGTTTGTGTTATTATTTCCTGTTGACTTGTTTCTTTCGTATTGTTGTTTGCTCAGTTATTCATCTTTGGTTCTTACCCTCATTACTTGTCCCCATATTACAATGCTTAACTGCTTATTTCTTGCTATTTTTCTCCGGTACATATTATAGAACCGTATAGGTAAATTTTTGATGCCGTGTCTAGCCTCGTCACTACTTCGTCTAGGTTAGGCTCGGCACTTACTCAGTACATGGGGTCGGTTTTACTGATGCAACAACTGCACCTTTATGTTGTGCCGATCACGCAGTCGGACCTAGTGGAGATCCTTAGAGGGAGTATCCTTCAGTCCATACAGGCGACACCGAGGTAGTTCCGCAGGCGTTCGTGGATCTCGGCGTCATCTTCTATCTTATTGTTTCTGTCTTATCTTAGTATCATAGGAAGTTGTACTCTTCATTTCAGACTTTTGTTGTAGTAATCTTAGACAGTCTGTGAGATGTTGTGACACTAATTCTGGGGGATTATGTACGTAAATTTTCTGGCAACTATCTTATTAATATATAGACTCGCAGCTTCCGCACTATTATTAACTGTTATGTTCATTGTTTCACTATAATGGCTCAAGTAAAGAAAGTTAGTAAATTAACTCAAACGTTGGCTTGTCTAGCGGGTACAACGTTAGACGCCATCACGGCCTGAAGGTGGGATTTTCGGGTCGTGACAATCCAACACCTCCACTCATATATCAGCCAACCCCAAACTACCAAGCACCTTCACATCCATACCAAGCTCCACCACCCACTTACCAAGCTCCACCACCCGCCTACCAATCTCCACCACCTACATATCAACCTACTTCACCCAGATACTCACAACGTGCTCCTGTCTACAACACTTACAATTCTCAGCCATCTCATTCTGTTGATACCCAATTTTTCCTCAAATGATTTTAAATTTTGCATATGTACCTTCAAAATCACCTTTTTATAATAATTAGTATTTTTCCATAATTTTCCATATTTATTTTAATTTCTTTTCTAATTTATTCAGTACTTTATATTCAATAATTATTCATAAATTATATTATAAATAACTTTAAAATATTTCCTAGGTCAATGTATCATTTTTAATTCTATTAGGATTTGATTATTTCACAAATTAGCTAATTTGGCATTGTTTGGCCATAATTACAATAATTTTTGCAATTATAGCCTAATCGTACATTTTATACCATTTTAATTCAATAATTAGTCATTTTATTTTTTTAATATTAGTAATTACCTTAATTTCACTTATTTAGCATTAATTCCATTTTATGTAATTATTAGTTATTTTAATCAATTATTTATTTATTTTTAAACGGGTATTTAACAAAATAGCCACTTTTAATCCAATTCTATTCAATCCTACCCAGACCCTCAACCCAATTAATTGACCCAAATAATTCAGGCCCAAAAGCTTAGCCCTTACCCTATCTCTGGTTAACAACGTAGTTGTAAATGAACCCCTTTGGTGTCCTAACACACCTTTAAAAATCGTTAGGTGGCGACTCTAAAAAACACAAACCCCTTTCCCAAAAGAAAAGAGTTGTCTTAACCAAAATGTCATGAACCCGATCTCCGCGAGGAAAAAGGGGGTGGGACAACATTGGCTTGCCTAATGGGTTCAATGTTAGGCGCCATCACGGTCCCAACGGTGGAAAAATTGGGTCGTGACATTAGTGGATATTAATTTTCTATAGCTAACATATACATAATTACTTCCTATAGCTACTATTGAGTTATTATGGTAGTGTATTCATTTTATTCGCGATGTTCTATTCATGAATACAACATCAAAAAGCGCCAAAAAATTAGGGTAGTACAGTTGTACGCGCATATATTCACATGTATTTGCCGTGTATTCATGAATACAACAACAAAAAGTGCCTAAAATTAGAGTATTTCAGCTGTACGCGCATGTATTCACATGTATTCGCGCTGCTGTATTCATGAATACAGCAACAAAAAGCACCTAAAATCATGGCAGTCCAACTATACGCGCATGTATTCGCGCCATGTATTCATGAATACAACAACAAAAAGTGCTTAAAATAATGGCAGTTCAGATATACGCGCATGTATTCATACGTATTAAAATGTGAAAGATGTGACTACCTAATTTTTGCACTATTTTAACATCTCCTACATTCATTAGTGTTTTGTTATTTTAATTATTTTTCTCAATTTTTGTGTCTTTAATTGCATATTTCCTATCGTAAAAATACCAAAAAAATATATATATAGTTCTTTCTGCATTTGTGCATTTTAGGAATTAACTAACTATTTAGTTGGTGAATTAATCTAGTTAATTGATTATGTGAATAAGTTATTTAATTAATTAATTTATTTGTGTAAATTTAGTTTAATAAGTAGGATTAAGAGAATTAGGCCAAAATTGAAATGATTTAAGTGTCCAAAAGTGCAATGGCTAATCCATAAAAGCGCTTCTAGCAAATCACGAAACGACGTAGTTTAGCACCTAAACTACATCGTTTTATTAAGTGAAACCAAGATTCAATCTCAGCCACCTATCTTCACTTGATCCAAAAGCCAAAAATCCACTCTCACCTAGGTATTTAAAGCCTAAAACAGCTGAAATTTTGCTCCTATTTTTCCTATACTCTCTTTCTCCTGCCTCTGTTCTCTCTCTCGCTGCTCCGCCTGTTGCCGCATGTTGCCGCCCGTTGTCGCTCGCCGGAATTCGCCACCGGCGACGACTGTCGTCCAATCCACCCAAAACTTTCACCCCCCCCCCCTAAATCTCAACCTCATTTTTCCGATTCCAACCTCCAAATCCTCAATATCCCGGCCAAACTCCATGAATCTCCAAAAAACCTAAACCTTAGCCGCTAGTTTCAAGGTGTCTTCTGGGTTGTTTCACTACTGTTGTTGTTGGTTTGGAGCTGTGTTTGATAGTTGTAAGTTTCAACAAAGTTCTATCACTTTTTTTTATTTTCGGATCCGCGGCCTAGGTATTCTTCTTAACTTTGTAATGTAGTCTCTTTGAGTTCTAATGAAAAGCATAATGCTTGAAGTTCATTTTAATAGCTTGATATAATTTTTCGCATAATCTGTTTGAACCATGAGTATGTCTTAGCTATATGTCTTTTTATTCTATTTGTAATTAATATTTTGTAAGTTTTGAAATTTGTTTCTCTCTGGTTGTTAATGATTAGTTCAAAGTTGCGTTTAAATGTGTTACAATTTTAGTAGCTAGATCTAGCCTTTTGATTTAACATAGTTTTCTTTTGCGAAAAAGAAAAGAAAAGAGAAATCTGCATAGTGATTTTATTTGTTCAAGTTGTTCATAGTTTGTAGTAAGACATTGCTAAAAACTCTTTGGTTCTTAATTCGAAGTCATGTAAGGAATTTTGAAGCTTTTGCTTACTTTGTACATGGAGGAAAATATCCGCCAATCGTTCATCCTTTCCTTTATTATTCTTTTTTCCATATTTGTTGTTTTAGTTTGTTTATTCCATGTGATTGGAAGCATGATGAGCTGCCTATTAAGTATTTTCTTTGCTAATATTTTCTTTGTTCAAATTATTCTTTATGTTCGCACTTCCAATTTACTTAGATCTAGCTTAATTTTTCATAACAAATAATTTTAACTTCATATGTTGTTTAGTAAGTAATGTTCCATAGTTAAAATATTGAGAAGTATTTTTTTTTCTTTCCATAACTAATTAAAAGTTTGTTTTTAGTTAATGACAAAATAACGTAAATCCTTTTAATAACCAAGCACTAGGCAAATTTTAGGCATAAAAATAATTCTTTTAAAATATTTAGTTTGTATTAGTTATATTATTTTAATTAATAACGCAATAATAAGAATAAGGTTATAAATTAGTCCAATATCATCTAATTATCTATATGCGGACTAATTATCTTCAAGTTATGAAGAAGTTTATCTTTTCACAATAAGGATGAATTAACCCTTTTAATAATTAATTTTGTCTTAACCGATGTCGGGAAGACTCGTTTCGGTATAAAGATATAAAAATGGCAAAGTCGTGAGGGCACGTCTTGTTCCAATTCTTTCAAATAAATAAAAGTTGTATTTAATTAATTTCAAGTAGGCTCCACTTTTAGGTGCGACACACGAACCAAGGTCGGGGATACTCATCTTGGTTAGTGCAAGCTAGGGTCGGGGATACTCGTCCTAATTTGAGATTAATGAAGCTATCAACAATAAAAGCGTACATAGGCAAAATATAAAAACCAAATGAAACACAATTTATTTAAAATTAATTTAAAGCCAAATGTAGTCAATAAAGCGACCGTGCTAGAACCACGGGACTCGGAGAATGCCTTACACCTTCTCCCGATCAAGAGAATTTCTTACCCGACCTTTGCTTTCGCAGACCAATAATAAAAGAGTTAAATCTTCCTTTGCTTAAGGATTCAAATCAAAGGTGACTTGGAACGCCCAAAAATTAGTTTCAAGTGGCGACTCTGTAAATAAAATAATCCCTACTCAAATTTGTCACTTCAATTGAAAAAACTCTTTAACCCATCCATCCATAACACATATCATCTTTCGGGGGGTAGAAAAGGGGTATGACAGCTCTGGAGACTCTGCTGGGGAACATTCAAGAATTCGAGCTTGTACATGGACTTTATTTGGCTTTTTAAATTTTGTATATAACTCTGATTTATTTGGGCCTAATGTGCTACTTGCCTGCTCTTTACCGCTTTGATATCGTTGAACTGTACATATAAATTATCTTCTCACTCACCCCCTCTGAGTCTTTTGAATACAACCTCGGGAATCGCGGATACGCGCCCCATTTTTTTTTAGATAAAGCCGGTGGGCCTGGGCTCCCGGTGAAGGATTATTAGTCGCCCATATTTAAGAACGGGGAGGGTCCAGTAGGTAAGCTGGGGAAGTATTGCTCCCGGTACGCTACCCCTTCCCAACTCGAGTTGTCCGCTCGTTTTATGGCCAGTCTAGATAGACCTCATCCACTAGGATTGTTAAAAACTTAGAAAAATAAGCCACATGCCTGGTTATCCCTAGTAGGATCGTTTTGTTGCATTATGTGCATTTGACTTAGCGAAACTCGGCACAAGGGTCGGGTCCGTATAAGGCAGGTATCTATGTTGAGACCACCATGTTCACATATGTGCTACTTGCTACATCATTTGGAAGGCTTGCTTGCATTTGTTGACCGGCTTTAGAAATTAGTTGAGCGGAATTTAAAAAAAAAAAAAAAACCCCAGTTTTGTACAAATAATTCGTTTTTACTAAATAAATAATATTAAAATTATTATTGTCAAGTCTTGGACCGAACTACGTGGGTTTGATTCTCACCGGATGTGAGGTACGTAGGCAACCTTTATCGGGTCCAGCACCCAATTTTTTTTAAAAACTTTTTAAAATAGTTTTCTTTAATTTTTGAAACAACAAATCCAGAAAATAAAAAAATAAAAAAGAATTTGAATTCCAAAATATTCTCGTTCTTCTTTAGAAGCTTTTCTTTTAGAAATTAAAAAGAAAACTCAGAATCCAAAAATATTTTTGAAAATTCAAAGGCACAAATTATAAATCCAAAAATATTTTCTTTCTTTTTAAGAAGTCTTTCTTTCAAAGATTCAAAAAGAAAACATATCGAAATTTAAAAAAAAATCTTATTTAGAAGTCTTTCTTTCAACAATTCCATAAGAAATCTGAGAATATTTTCCTTTAAATCTATCTTTGAGACATCAAATTCAAGGAATAAAAAAAATTAAATTGCAAAATATTTTCATTCTTCTTCCGAAGTTTTTCTTTTGAAAATTAAAAAGAGTAATTCAGAATTCAAAGATTTTGTTTTCATTCAAGAGCTAAATTCAAAACCCCAAAAATATTTTCTTTCTTCCTTGGAAGTCTTTCTTTCGAAAAAACAAAAAAAAAACTTTTTTCATTAGAAGTCATTCTTTCAACAATTCCCACAAAAAAAATCTAATTTTTTTTTCTTGATAGGAGCTTTCGTGGTCCGATTTGTATTAGTAAAAAAGGGGGGGGGGGGGGGGGATTTTGTTTTGTAAGAAAAAAATGATCATGTCCCTGAATTACGTAATGATCTGATTCATGCGGCGACATGATACGTAGGCAACCCCCAAAAGTCGATTGAAATATTTTTCAATAACTCTCAAATGAGGGAACAAGTGAGGTGAGGGAAAAGAAAAGCGAAAAAAATGAGAAAGAGAAAAAATGAAAAATAAAAGGAAAAATCTGAGAGCGTCAATAAGTCGCACCCTTATAAGCCTGGATGAAACATGAAGCTTCCAAAAGCATGTTAGAAATGGTGACAGTGTTAGGAACATGGCATATTACGTGTGATTCATATGTGTAAAATGCTTAACCCTAACACGTTTGTTGTCTCCTATTCTATTAAGCTTAAGGTGGTTGGTTTGTGGTGAAACTGGCATCACATCATTACTTCACCAGATCTAAAGGAAAGGTACCGATGGCTAATAATGATGAAATCGAATTGGTTAGTGATGACCCCTATGGTCAGTCAGGTGAGCAAGAGTCGGAGGAAGTAAGAAGATTGAAACAACAACTGTCTGATGTGTATCAGGCTTGGGTCTCCGATCAGCCTCCGCCTCAGGGTTTCTCAGAAGGAACTTCCACCGTACCCCTGGCTACTCAACCACCGCTCCGTGCAACGAGCGATCACATTCTACCACCAGGGTATGTGCCAAACTACAACTTCCATGCCTCCCCTGGTACCTCTAATGTGCGACCTCCAGCCGCACCGGTCAGGAACACCCCTCTTGTTGTGTTTGGCGGGCCGATATATACAATCTGCCACCTCCTCCTGTGGCGAGGACAAATAACGAGCCACCACCTCCTCCAAATATGGCTTTCAAGGTCTCGGCTCCATACAACCAGAATCCTCAATACGAGTCACCAGTGGAAAATAAAAAGCCTGCCAAGACAGTTGAGCCGGATGAGATGGCCAGAAAAATGAAAAGTCTTGAACAGAACATAAAGAACATACAAGGACTAGGTGGTCACAAAAGTGTATCTTAAAGTGATCTATGCATGTTCCCTCACATCCATTTTCCACCAGGGTTCAAGACCCCAAAATTTGAGAAGTATGATGGACACGACGACCGTATCGCCCACTTGAAAAGGTATTGCAACCAGCTGAGGGGTGCAGATGGAAAAGAAGAATTGTTGATGGCTTATTTTGGGGAAAGTCTTGTGGGGGTAGCCTCCAAATGGTTCATTGACCAAGATATCTCTCACTGGCATGTCTGGGACGACATGGCTCAGGCCTTCGTCAAACAATTCCAGTACAACATAGATATTGCACCAGACCGCAATTCCCTGTCCAATATAAAGAAAAAGCCGACTGAAAGCTTCAGGGAGTATGCAATCAAGTGGAGGGAGCAAGTGTCTAGAGTCAAGACACCCATGGATAACCACGAGTTGATCACTGTTTTTCTAGAGGCTCAAGAGCCTGATTACTCCAAAACATGATGTCCGCGATGGGTAGACCTTTTGCGGAAGCAATCAAAATAGGGGAGATGGTCGAAAATGGCCTCAATACTAGCCGAATTATAAGTCAAGCGACTCTCAAAGAAGCCACCAAAGAAATCCAGAATAGGTCGAACAACCATGTTAACCAAAAGAAGAAAGATGAGGAGGCCATGATGGCATCACGGTCATGAAGAGGCCAAAAGGGAGCATCTCAACCCCCGGATCCACGATACTCAGTTGCTTTACAGTATGCAACTCAGTCTTATGATAAAACATCCAATCGGCAACATACACAGGTCCCAACTTCAAAATACCTTCATCCGCGACATCAAAACTCTCAATCACTTTACAATGCTCGTCCAAAACAAGAGTATGAAAGGGAACATAAGCAGAGGAACAATTTCACGCCAATCGTAGAATCCTACACAAGTTTGTTTGAAAGGTTGAAACGTTGTGGCATGATTGAGCCGCTTCAAGGGTATGTTCCTGATCCATATGCAAAAGGTTTTAACCTTACAGTGCGTGTACCATTCTAGTGTCCAGGGGCATAGCAGTGAGGATTGTCGGGCTTTGAAAAAGGAAATAGAAATGATGATTCAAGAAGGGATGCTCGTGGTCCAAGATAATGGCACCCTAAACGTCATGACAAAGAACACAATGTTTGGAAGATTTACAATGACAAAAAATAGGGGGATGGTTTGGTGAAAAATGTCAAGAACATGTCCACTGAATGGAAGGCAATCAAAATTGTTGAAGGACTTGTTTGATGTTGGTGTGCAAATTTGTAGCTAAGATGTTGAGCTTGATAATTGGAAAGTCACTCCCTTCCTTGCCAGGAAGGAGTCTTGGTAACTTATTTTGTCATCATTTCTATCATCCGGATTATTTCGAGGTTGTGATCCAGATGTTGTTTATTTGTCCTGTCATCAAACCTCTCTATCCTTTAATCAATGAAATGCAACTTTTTTTCTTTCTCTTCTTTGTGTCATTTTAATCCATTGTATTTAGTTCTTATTTCATATATATTTATTTTCACTCCAATTTTAGTGACATGACATGCATGCGGAGTTTTCGGCTAGATCTTAGAAAGTCAGTCCAATCTTGTTTGAATTGAGGAAAAACACGTTGGAGGACAAGTAAGAGGTTGAAAACCTTTGATGATAAGCCTGTGTCAAGATAACATGGAACCGAAACAGTCATATCCATAGAGGTTAAAGATGTTTATCCCAAACGTATCATGAATACTGGTTTAAGGATAATTGAAAGCTTTGAAGTTTGGTTGGACTGATCAGTAAAAGGGTTTTGGCCACGGCCTGCCATAATATAATCATATCACGGAAGATGACCCGAATCTCCAAAGAAGGTGCATTCCAGGGAATTTAAAATGGATTAGTTGGTACTGAAGCGCATCATTTCACATCAAGGAAAAACCAAGAAGACTGTCATGTCCATCAATACCGAACCTGAGAAGAGATCGTATGCTTGGCATTCTTGAGCTGGGAGGTTATTTTTCTGCTACCCAAACACTTTATACCTTTCGTTACCCTCGTTTGAGCTTGTTTTATTTTTCTTCGACCCCCCCTCTTTTGGAATCAAGTAAAAAAAAAGAAACAAAGGATAGAATATCCATGGCACTAGAAAATAGGAGCTAGGATAATTTGATTATTAAAAAAAAGAGAAGAGAAGCAAAGGAAAAGAGAAAGAATGATGAAAAGAAAAGAAAAGAAAAACAACAACGAAATCTTTCGTGTTAGTTTTGAACTACGTTTGACTTGATTCCTTTAAAGGATACGTAGGCAGCTTTACACTAGGGTTCAGTCTAACCAAATCAAAAATGAAAATTCCCCAGTATCTGAAACTGGGGCGGTAGTTAGTTTTTACGCTTTTACGAAGAGTCGATTCCAAGAGTTGTAAGTACACAACCCCGTCTTCTTTGATCTGTTCTGAGCCTTCATGCGACCCTTTCTTTCTAACCCTTTGCAAAATCCTTCCAAATAAAGACCTTCCAATTAGTCTTTAAGAATGCCAAGGGATGCACACAATAAGCAACATCTATCACACGACATACATGTAAAGTTGCTCGTACAGAAAAAAAGAGAAGAGAAAAAAATGATAATGATTGAAAATGAGAGAGTCTTAATGGTGAAAACCCCCATGGGCGCTATAAGGCGATGGTAAGTAGAGATAAATAAATCAGAGAGACCGGTTAGAGAAAATCTTTCGGGTCACTACTGGTCAAAGGTGAGCTATGATTTGATGCAATGATTGTCACAAAGAGGCCAACTTCACAAACAAAAGGGAACAACAAGAAGAAAAAGATAGATTGGTTGGATAGATTCGGCCGCTCAGTCCAAAATGCATGTCATGATCATTAAAATTGGCTACCATATTCAAAGGAGCCTTCTCTTTCTTCCTTTCCCCGTAAAGTGGAATTTACAGTTAAATATTATCCCCTCTCGCTTTTACATTGCATCATCCTTTCACTTTGCATTTTTATTTTTGATTTAGTTTTTGTTAAAACGACCGAGAAGTGATTTTAAAATGTGTTACCAGCTTCCCGATTGTACAAAACAAGTTCAATCCTAGGACATCAAAAAGGACATACCCAGGAAGCAACATGCCTAATAAGTTGTTGAGGTTAAACAAAATCCGAGGGTTCATGCACAGAAGTTCCAAAGCGAAAACTTTGTTGGTCAGTTTGCCTAGAAGCAAATAAAGAAAGGGCCACAAAATTGGTCACCATTTCCCAGAAGTGCAAAACAAAGGATGTGAGGCGTACATGACATTGACAAAGGCATAAATCCAACTATGATTTCCTCCTATAAGCCGAACAAGTTGTTTCGAAGAAATCATAAAGGTCGCTAAGCAAGACTTGCGTCAAGGGCAAAGCTGATAGTACCACAGATACAAACCGATATCGGGTGCAAGATAATCAAGTTTGATTTTTGGAGAAAAGAAATGCCAAAGCAAAGACTTGCTTTGTATACAAGGTTCAACATGACCTTACACATCCGGGTACGAAGCAGTCAGGGGCGACATTAGAAAGCCAAAGTTTTCAGAACACTGTACAGAGCGTCCAAGCCTTTTGGTACCATTATTGGCAAACCATTTCTCAAACAACAAGGTGTCCACGGATTCAAACTGCTCAGGTCATTCAAGGCCACAAATCGACCACCAGTATTAAACTCACAAATCTTTCTTTGTTTGAAGTAGGAAACAAAGTAGCATAGAAGTGAAGTTCTCAAAGAACGAATGTCACCAAAGGTAAGTTCTTCAAAGTCTCTACTTTTTCTTTTGAGGCATGCCCATTATTGCATCATCGGCCATTTCATTTTCTAGCATAAGGTACACTAGTCCTTAGTTGAGATTCCATTTTGATATAGGGCACACCACTCCCTATTCGCATGATCAGTATAGGGTACACCAATCCCTAGATGTATTTTTCTAATATAAGGTACAACAATCTTTAGTAAAGTTCCATTTTCATACAAGGTATCCTATCCTATAGTTACTTTCTTTCTAAGTGATACAAGGGGCCAACCCTTGGTCATATTTTATCTCAGTAATACAGGATGTCAACCCCTGGTTACACTCCTTCTCACTAATACAGAGCGCCAACCCCTAATTATATTCCCTCTCAGTGATACAGGGCGCCAACCCCTGTTTATATTCCCTCCAAGCCTTTCCACCTCATTCGTAGGAGACACACTTCCTTGTTTGAGTCATTTCAGTAGGAGACTCACTTCCTACTCTGAATCATCAATCCTAGGAGACGCATTTCCTAGTCAAAGACTTTCAACCTCACTCGTAGGAGATGCATTTACTAGTTTGAGCCATTCCAATAGGAGACGCACTTCCTAACCGAAACCATTAATCCTAGGAGATGCACTTCCTAGTCCAATCCTTTCAACCTCACTCGTAGGAGACGCACTTCCTAGTTTGAGTTTTAACAATAGGAGACTCACTTCCTAATCAGAACCATTGATCCTAGGAGACGTACTTCCTAGTCCAAGTCTTTCAACCTCACTCGTAGGAGATGCACTTCCTAGTTTGAGTTATTCTAGTAGGAGACACACTTCCTAATATGAACCATTAATACTTATCTACTCCATCCGACTAGTTCCGGGTTTGAATCCCGGGCAACCCACTAGCATATCGAAATTCTAATTCTCTGTAGAGAAGTCCGTATTTTTCCAATCAACTTCATTAAAAATTTGAATAGATCTACATACACCTTGGTTGACACGAGTATATAAGTCATGTTATACTGTTGAATAACAAGCCTTCCATTTTCTATTTTTATTTGACACACTTCCTAGTCCAAACCCAAATCAATCGTAGGAGATGCACTTCCGAGTTTGAGTCATTCCATTAGGAGACGCACTTCCTAATATGAACCATCAAATTCTAGGAGACGCACTTTCTAGTCCAAAATTTCAACCTCATTCGTAGGAGATGCACTTCCTAGTTTGAGCCATTCTAATAGGAGACGCACTCCCTAATGAACCATCAATCCTAGGAGACGCATTTCCTAGTCCAAGACCCTCAACCTCATTCGTAGGATACGCATTTCCTAGATTGATCCATTCCAATAGGAGACGCACTTCCTAACCGGAACCATTAATCCTAGGAGACGCACTTCCTAGTCCAAATCCTTCAACCTCACTCGTAGGAGACACACTTCCTAGTTTGAGTTATTCCCATAGGAGATGGACTTCCTAATCTGAACCACCAATCCTAGGAGACGCATTTCCTAGTCCAAGACCCTCAACCTCATTCGTAGGATACGCATTTCCTAGATTGATCCATTCCAATAGGAGACGCACTTCCTAACCGGAACCATTAATCCTAGGAGACGCACTTCCTAGTCCAAATCCTTCAACCTCACTCGTAGGAGACACACTTCCTAGTTTGAGTTATTCCCATAGGAGATGGACTTCCTAATCTGAACCACCAATCCTAGGAGACGCACTTCCTAGTCCAGACCTTTCAACCTCATTCGTAGGAGATGCACTTCCTAGTTTGAGTCATTCTAATAGGAGACGCACTTCCTAATCACAACTATTAATCCTAGGAGATGCACTTCCTAGTCCAAGACTTTCAACCTCACTCATAGGAGACACACTTCCTAGTTTGAGTCATTCTATTAGGAGACGCACTTCCTAGTCCAATCCTTTCAACCTCATTCGTAAGAGATGCACTTACTAGTTTGAGTCATTCCAATAGGAGACGCACTTCCTAACCGGAACCATTAATCCTAGGAGACGCACTTCCTAGTCCAATCCTTATAACCTCACTCGTAGGAGACGCACTTCCTAGTTTGAATCATTCCAATAGGAGACACACTTCCTAACTGGAACCATTAATCCTAGGAGACGCACTTCCTAGTCCAATCCTTTCAACCTCACTCGTAGGAGACGCACTTTCTAGTTTGAGTCATTCTATTAGGAGACACACTTCCTGAACCATCAATCTTAGGAGACACACTTCCTAATCCAAACTTTTCAACCCCATTCGTAGGAGACGCGCTTCCTAGTTTGAGTCATTCTAATAGGAGACACACTTTCTAATATTAATCATTAACCCTAGGAGACGCACTTCCTAGTCCAATCCTTTCAACCTCATTCGTAGGAGATGCACTTCCTAGTTTGATTCATTCCACTAGTAGAGGCACTTCCTACTCTGAACCATCAATCCTAAGAGATGCACTTCCTAGTCCAATACTTTCAACCTCATTCGTAGGAGACGCACTTCCTAGTTTGAGTCAACCCTGTTCATTATAATAGGAGACGCACTTCCTAATATGAATCATTCATCCTAGGAGACGCAATTCCTAGTTCGAGCCCTTGAATCTCGCAATCATTCCAATGCTACCCAGGGGAGATGCACCTCCTAAGTCTAAGTTTTATCATTTCTACTCCCAAAAGAAGTACATCCTATTCGGAGTCTTCAGTATCATTTTTGCATCTTTCAAATAAAACAAGCTCATATGCAGCTTTACCCAATAACTCACAAAATATTCTCAACGCCAAACTAGGGCAGAAAATTTTGTTCGTTTTGTTCATCTTTGATGGCTTTGTAGGCCCCTCCGTAGAGAACATGTTGTGACGATTAAAGCTTGCAGTTTCCATTTCTCAATCAGAAGAAAGAAGTCTTTTGATCTCAAGATAGTTGGAGTTAACTTTTACAATGTGTCATCAACCCAGCATCTCAAGATTCATCTTCTCACTTTCGAACAAGGAAATTGAGTCATAATATTTTCTTTAAAGAGCATCAAGATCCAATCTAAGGCCAACACAAGCGAGCAAGCCAAGAATCAAGATTTGACTCCAGAAGACACATAGATAGGAATTTGTAACTCTTAGCTTGTAGTCACACGCAATTCTTTTCTCTTTTTCTTTTGATATAAGCAGCAAGTAACAATAACAACAACAACAACAACAGTATTAACTCCAGTATCTGGTAGTCCCAACTACCAAAATTTTCCAGAAGTACACTGACCTGATTCTTCTAAACAAGGATATGTAGGCAACCTCAGAAGCAAGGTTCGGTCACCATTTTTCAAAAACTTCTTCCATTGGGATGATATGTTAGCAAAAATTAGCCATGGCATTCACTTTTCTTTGCACGAAAACTCTTCATGTTCTCGAGCAAAGAGGGGCAGCTGTGAATACCTAATTTTTGCACTATTTTAACATCTCCTACATTCATTAGTGTTTTTTATTTTAATTGTTTTTCACAATTTTTGTGTCTTTAATTGCATATTTCCTATCGTAAAAATACCAAAATATATATATATATATATATATATAGTTATTTCTGCATTTGTGCATTTTAGGAATTAACTATCACAACCCAAATTCCATAAGGTCGTGATGGCGCCGGGCACCACTGTCAGGCAAGCCAATCCTTAACTAGTTGGAATAATTCATGTTTTAAGCATTTTTGAAATCGTTACCTCTCGTTGCATTTCATAATCAAATGATTAAATATTCGTAAATTAAATACGTCAGAAATCCATCCAGTTTAAGAAAATAAATCCCAACATATCCCCAGAACCCGGTGACACAAGTACATGAGCAACTTCTAAGAATTTATACAGTTATACAACGCTTGTCCGAGGTACAAATTGGACAAAGACTTTAAAATAAAGTGCAAATACATAAAAGGGAGACTATGTCAGCTGCGGAATGCCTCCGGATGATGCAGCCCGTCTAAGTCTCCAAGTCAACCACTGTGCTATGAAGGTACCTGTGCAACAAAATGCACAACAAGTGTATCATGAGTACGAAAATAACGTGTACTCAGTAAGTATCCCGCCTAACCTCAGAGAGGTAGTGACGAGAGATCAAATTAGACACTTGCTATAAGTCGGATAATTATAATCAGGTGAGGTGCTAGGCATGAGTATCATATAAAATCAATTAATAACTAGGGATAAGAAGCATCAAACTTTTTTTCACCTTTTACACATCATTTCTTCTTCATTTAAACTGGCATTTCAACTTTTCCTTAAGCCGATAAACATGTATAAGTCACAGGAAATACGCAGTGTTTATCATGTATAAATAAAAGGAAATACGCAGTATTTATCATGTATAAATCACAGGAAATACGCAGCATTTAACATGCGCAATCAAAATGCCGAGGGTCGAACGACGCGGACCAACAATAATAAACGGTGCACTGCCGAGGGTCGAACGACTCGAACCATAGATACATCTATCTGCCCCGCTCGCGAATCGATCATGCGACGCGATTATATATAAATATAGGGTTATCCTACTCGCGAATCATAAATGCGACTCAGGTACCCATAGATAAAAATATTCACATAATAAGTCCATATTTTTATCAAGGAAGCAGTTACCCGTGGAAAGTGGAAAAATTCTCTTTAAAAGACCACGAAAATAACATTTAGATCTTTGTTTGAAATTCACTTGCCAAGTTCAATAATATTCATTAATATAGCCTTATCAGGAACACGATTATTCACGGAGGAATCAATTCTCTTTATAAATGATTTAGAAAGGTACACTCTAGCCTTCTTAGAGGATAAATTACCAATTAAATAGCATTATAAGTCTAATATTATTGGCAGGATCACATGTACAACACGTAAGGCATGCTAGTGGGTTCTAGACTACACGGACATAAGCATATTAGTAGCTACGCACGGACTCCCGTCACCTCGTGCGTGCGTAGCCCCCGCAATTAATAGCATGTATTCATTTAGTTCACCTATGGGGACAATTCCCCCTCACAAAGTTAGAAAGGAGACTTACCTCGCTCCGGAATTCCACAGCCAGCTTCCGAGCCCTTCCGACGACTCCAATTGATGCACAACGCCCCAAAACTACCAAATAACGGTCATAGCAATGAAAATTCACTCTAATACTTGTAGCGAATTCAAATTATATAATTTCCAAACTTCGCTCAATGAATTACCAAAATGCCCTTGGGCCCACGTGCCCGGATTCCGAAATTTCTCGAAGATAAAATCTACCCGTAGCTTTACTAGTTCAAATATATAATTTACTCAAATATTCATGCTCAATTCGTGTCTAAAATCCGAATTACCAAATTTCTAGGTTTTCTTCAAATTTCCCAATTTCCCCACAATTTTCATGTTCAAATCCATGTAATAACCTTGTATTTAGCTTGGAAATAAGTAGAAACAACTTACCTTGTGATCCTTGACGGAATTCCCTCCTTGAAGCTCCTCAAAATCGCCCATACCAAATGAAAATAGGAGGAGAAATGACATGATTCTCGTTTAAAAACATTCTGCCCAGGCCTCATTTCCACACCTGCGGTCTCCTGCTCGCATCTGCGCTTCCGCATGTGCGCCCAAACTCTCGCACCTGCGGCCTCCTAAGATCCAGCCCAAAACTCGCACCTGCGGATCCCAAGTCGCACCTGCGGCTAAAGCCTCGCAGGTGCGGTCACACCAGATGACAACAACTTCAGCTCTTCTTCAACTCCAAATTTGATCCGTTAACCACCCGGAATCCACCCCAGGCCCTCGGGACCCCGTCCGATTATACCAACATGTCCCAAAACATGACACAGACTTGATAGAGGCCTCAAATCACATCAAACGACATCGAAATGACGAATTGCTCTCCAATCCAAATCTTTAAGAACTTAGAATTTCAAACTTCTACATCCGACGCCGAAACCAATCAAATCATATCCGATTGACCCCAAATTTTGCACACCAGTCATATTTGACATTACGGACCTGATCCAACTTATGAAATCGCATTCCGACCCCGATATCAAAATTTTCACTTCCGGTCGGATTCTTCAAAAACCTTCAAATTTCTATCTTTAGCCAAATGACTTCAAACTGACCTCCGGACATCTGTATTTACTTCCGATCGCGCTCCCGACTCCAGAATCACCATACGAAGCTATTCCCAGGCTCAGAATCCCAAACGGACATCAATATCTCTTAAATGCGCTTCAAGCCAAACTCGGGAAATTCCTTCAAAACTTGTTGACTTCCACAATATACGCTGAAATGCTCCCGGGTTATCCAAAACTCGATCCGTACATACGCCCAAGTCCGAAATCATCATACGAACCTGCTGGATCCTTCAGATTCTGATTCCGAGGTTGTTTACTCCAAATCCCAGTCTTAGCTTATTCTTCCAACTTAAGGCTTCCGAAATGAGAATTTTCCTTTCAATTTGACTCCGAACTTCCCGAATTTCAACTCCGACCATACGCACAAGTCATAATACCTGAAATGAATCTGTTCATGACTTCCAACCGCTGAACGACGCACTAGATCTCAAAATGACTGATCGGGTCGTTACATTAACTAACTATTCAGATGGTGAATTAATCTAGTTAATTGATTATGTGAATAAGTTATTTAATTAATTAATTAATTTGTGTAGAGTTAGTTTAATAAGTAGGATTAAGAGAATTAGTCCAAAATTGAAATGATTTAAGTGTCCAAAGTGCAATGGCTAATCCATATAAGGGCTTCCAGCAAATCACGAAACGACGTAGTTTAGCACCTAAACTACGTCGTTTTATTAAGTGAAACCAAGATTCAATATCAGCCGCCCATCTTCACTTGATCCAAAGGCCAAAAATCAACTCTCACCTAGGTATTTAAAGCCTAAAATAGCTGAAATTTTGCTCCTATTTTTCCTATACTCTCTTTCTTCTCTCTCTCGTCTCTCTCTCGCTGCTCTGCTCGCTATCGCCCGCCGGAATTCGCCACCGGCGGCGGCTGTCGTCCAATCCACCCAAAACTTTCACCCCCCCTAAATCTCAACCTCCCCTTTCCGATTTCAACCTCCAAATTCTCAATATCCCGGCCAAACTCCATGAATCTCCAAAAAATCGAAACTCTAGCCGCCCTTTTTCTCAAATTCATGAAGTTATAGATCTCCCCACACTACAATACCTACATCAATGGATAGTGTTCTTCAAGACCTACCTATTGGTGTCAATTTCACCCCGAAAATCCGGCGATAAAAATCCGGCGACTACCCCCTGCCGATCCACCGCCGTCACTGCCACCCCTAAACAACCATTGCCTCTCGTTTCTCTTTTCGAATCGGCCTCGAGCAAGGTTGTGTTGTTGATATCATTGAAACCGGACTCGGATTTGCCGGAGTTCTTGATTTCGATGAATATCAACAATCGAAGCTTGCTCGAACCGTGCAATCGCCCAATGCCACCGTGCTACTGCTACTGCCCGAATGTTTGAAGTTGAGTAAAATCGTAATTTTTTCTCCCTTCACTGATTTCTTATTTTTTTTCCTCCTTCGTAATTAATTTTAGTTTATGGTTATGTGTTGTCTCGTTATTTCAATTTTGTTCAATTCGTTTCTGATTGCATCATCATTTATTTAGTTTTGTTATGATCAATTACTTTACTGTTAATACGCTTCTTAACCTTTAATTGCCGTCTCTAATTTTTTTTTGCAGCGTTATTGGTTTCTTTCTAGTTAATTAAATGCTGAATTTTCTGATTTTATACTAGTTTAAATCAGTTTGGTTATGTTGATATTGGTTTGTGAAGAACCAAAGAGGAATGGTTGAGTAGAGTACATAGTTGGTTGCTTTTACTGTTGAAGCATGCATAGAGTACAACTACTCTCTTTTTTGTGTCTGAAATTGGAGAAAAGGACAGTCCTTTCTCACTCATTTGGGCAGGTTTTTTGTTTAACTCAAAACCTAATCCCTAAGGCCTTCCTCTCCTACAAAAGGAGGGTTTTTTCTTCACTTTAAAGGGGGGAAACATCAGAGAAAGAGGGCTGGAGATAAAATTTTCAGCAGCCTATCACCTTTGAATACTTTTCCCTAAAAGAGCAAAAGTCTTCCAAAAAATATAAAAAGTTTGAAGTTAGTTTGTAGTTCTTTCTTCTTTAAAAAGTTGCTAGTTTCAAGGTGTCTTCTGGGTTGTTTCACTGTTGTTGTTGGTTTGGAGCTGCGTTTGATAGCTGTAAGTTTCAACAAAGTTCTATCACTTTTTTTTGTTTTCGGATCCGCGGCCTAGGTATTTTTCTTAACTTTGTAATGTAGTCTCTTTGAGTTCTAATGAAAAGCATAATGCTTGAAGTTCATTTTAATAGCTTGATATAATTTTTCGCATAATCTGCTTGAACCATGAGTATGTCTTAGCTATATGTCTTTTTATTCTATTTGTAATTTTTATTTTGTAAGTTTTGAAATTTGTTTCTCTCTGGTTGTTAATGATTAGTTCAAAGTTGCGTTTAAATGTGTTACAATTTTAGTAGCTAGATCTAGCCTTTTGATTTAACATAGTTTTCTATTGCGAAAAAGAAAAGAAAAGAGAAATATGCATAGTGATTTTACTTGTTCAAGTTGTTCATAGTTTGTAGTAAGACAAATAAGCTAAAGAATGTTTGGTTCTTAATTCGAAGTCATGTAAGGAATTTTGAAGCTTTTGCTTACTTTGTAAATGGCGGAAAATATCCACCAATCGTCCATCCTTTCCTTTATTATTCTTTTTTTCATACTTGTTGTTTTAGTTTGTTTATTCCATGTGATTGGAAGCATGATGAGCAGCCTATTAAGTATTTTCTTTGCTACTATTTTCTTTGTTCAAAGTATTCTTTATGTTCGCACTTCCAATTTACTTAGATCTAGCTTAATTTTCCATACAAATGATTTTAACTTCATATGTTGTTTAGTAAGTAATGTTCCATAGTTAAAATATTGAGAAGTATTTTTTTTTCTTTTCCCATAACTAATTAAAAGTTTGTTTTTAGTTAATGACAAAATAACGTAAATCCTTTTAATAACCAAGCACTAGGCAAATTTTAGGCATAATAATAATTCTTTTAAAATATTTAGTTTGTATTAGTTATATTATTTTAATTAATAACGCAACAATAAGAATAACGTTATAAATTAGTCCAATATCATCTAATTATCTGTATGCAGACTAATTATCTTCAAGTTATGAAGAAGTTTATCTTTTCACAATAAGGATGAATTAACCCTTTCAATAATTAATTTTGTCTTAACCGATGTCGAGAAGACTCGTTTCGGTATAAAGACATAAAAAATGGTAAAGTCGTGAGGGCACGTCTTGTTCCAATTCTTTCAAATAAATAAAAGTTGTATTTAATTAATTTAAAGTAGGCTTCACTTTTAGGTGCGACACACGAACCAAGGTCGGGGATACTCGTCTTGGTTAGTGCAAGCTAGGGTCGGGGATACTCGTCCTAGTTTGAGATTAATGAAGCCATCAACAATAAAGCGGACATAGGCAAAACATGAAAACCAAATGAAACACAATTTATTTAAAATTAATTTAAAGCCAAATGTAGTCAATAAAACGACCGTGCTAGAACCACGGGACTCGGGGAATGCCTTACACCTTCTCCCCTATAACGATCTGACCGATCGTTTTGAGCTCTAGTGCGTCGTTTAGCGGTTGGAAGTCATGAACAACTTCATTTCAGGTATTATGACTTATGCGTATGGTCGAAGTTGAAATTCGGAGTCAAATTGAATGGAAAATTCTCATTTCGGAAGCCTTAAGTTGGGAGAATCGATTAAGATTAGAATTTGGAGTAAATGACCTCGGAATCAGGATCTGAAGGTTCCAGCAGGTTCGTATGATAATTTCGGACTTGGGCGTATGTCCGGATCGGGTTTTGGATAACCAGGGAGCGTTTCGCGTATATTGTGGAAGTCAGCATTTTTGAAGAAATTTTCTAAGTTTGGCTTGAAGCACATTTCAGTGATATAGATGTCCGTTTGGGATTCTGAGTCTGGGAATAGCTCCGTATGGTGATTCTGGAGTTGGGAGTGCAATCGTAAGTGAATTCGGATGTTCGGAGGTCATTTTTGAAGTCATTTGTCTAAAGATAGAAATTTGAAGATTTTTGAAGAATCCGACCGGAAATGGAATTTTGATATCGGGGTTGCAATGTGATTCCGGAAGTTGGAGCAGGTCTGTAATGTCGAATATGACTTGCGTGCAAAATTTGGGGTTAATCGGACGTGATTTGATAGGTTTCGGCATCAGATGTGGAAGTTGAAAATTTCAAAGTTCATAAAGTCAAATTTTAGTGTGATTCGTGATTTCGGTGTTGTTTGATGTGATTTGAAGCCTCGAGCAAGTCCGTGCGAGGTTATGGGACTGAGTCGTGTGATTTGGACGGCGTCCTGAGGGCCTCAGGTGTGTTTCAGGGTGCTTCCGGGTTATTTTCAAGTGTTTGGTTGATGCTGTCTTCTGGTGTTTTGGGGGTTCAGTGCGATCGCAGCCCTAGCTGTGCGATCGCGGAGAAGAAATTGAGGGATGGAATTTTTGGCTTGTGCGATCGCAGCCATAGCTGTGAGATCGCAGAGAAGAAAATTAAAGGGGCTGAAATTTTGCCTTGTGCGATCGCAGGTAGGGTAGTGCGATCGCATAGAAGGAATTGAAGGCCTGGAGGATTTTTTCCTATGCGATCACAAGGATGAGTATGCGATCGCACAGTGCATTAAGGAGGCTGTGGGATAATTTGGCTTATGCGATCGCGGTGCAATGGTTGCGATCGCATAGGATATTTTTGGAGGCCTATGAGATTTGGCTTATGCGATCGCGGTTGTAGGAGTGCGATCGCACAGAAGGTTTACCTAGGCAGTGTTCTATTTTAAACGGGAAAAATTCATTTCTTCCCCAAATTTCATTTGGTGTGGGCGAATTTGAGGAGCTTCAAGAGGGGATTTTCGTCAAGAATCACAAGGTAAGTTATTTCTTCACGTTTTAAGTTAAATACAAGGTTTATACATGGAATTTGACCTACAAATTGTGGGAAAATTGGGAATTTTGAAGAAAACCTAGAAATTTTTGATAATTTGGATTTTAGCCACGAATTGAGCATGAATGTTTGAGTAAATTGTATATTTGAACTAGTAAAGCTATGGGTAGAGTTTATCTTCGAGAAATTTCGGAATCCGGGCACGTGGGCCCGAGGGCATTTTGGTCAATTCATTGAGCGGAGTTGGAAAATTATATAATTTGAATTTGTTACGAATATTAGAGTATATTTTCATTGGTTTACCGTTATTTGGATAGTTTTGGGGCGTTGTGCGTCAATTGGAGTCGTCGGAAGGGCTTGGAAGCCGGTTATAAAATTTCGGAGCGAGTTAAGTCTCCTTTCTAACTTTGTGAGGGGGAATTGTCCCCATAGGTGAACTAAATGAATACATGCTATTAATTGCGGGGGCTACGTGCGCACGAGGTGACGGGAGTCCGTGCGTAGCTACTAATATTCTTATGTCCGGGTAGTCTAGGACCCACTAGCATGCCTTACTTGATATACTTGTGATTTTATCGATGATATTAGCCTGGTGATATTATCGAGTTAGTAATTGAATATTTAAAAAGGTTAGAACTTATTTTCCTTAATCATTTGAGAAAAGAATGGTTCTTTCCTTGCATAATTGTGTTCCGGATGAATCGGTGATATTTAAACCTTATCAAACTTGGCAAATGAATTTTCAGAAATGATTTAAATACTATTTTCATGTTCACCTAAAAGAGAATTTTATCATTTTCTTGAGAAGTTGTTCTCTTGAAAAAAATGCGGATTATTATGTGAATACGTGTACCTATGAGCACCTGAGTCGCAGGTATGATTCGCGAGCAGGTTAGCCATATTAATATTATGTTGACCACGTCGCATGATCGATTCGCGAGCGGAGAAAATAAATGCATTTATGGTTCGAGTCGTTCGACCCTCGGCAGTGCACAGTTTATTATTGTTGGTCTGCGTCGCTGCTTGGGCATTGAGTGTTCCGCTGCTTGAGGAAGTATGTGTTCTCTCCGTCTGAGCTTTCAAAGATATACCGACCTATGCCGAGAATCTGTGATCGATCCGAAGAACCACTCCCAGATACGATTCTGCTCCCCCTTCGTACTACCATGAGATTCTTGCCCGGCTCGACCCTCGGCATTTTATTTGCGGATGATAAATGTTGCGTATTTCCTGTGATATATATTTGTTTATCAGCCTAAGGAGTTTTGAATTGCCAACTAAAAGAAGAAGAATTGATATGTAAAAATGTGAAATAAGTTGATACTTCTTATCCCTGATTATTATTTAATTGCCTATGACACTCATGCTTAGCACCTCACTTGATTATATTTAATTGACTTATAGCAAGTGTCTAATTCGACCTCTCTTCACTACATCTCTGAGGTTAGGCGGGATACTTACTGAGTATACGTTATTTTCGTACTCATGCTACAACTTGCTGCGCATTTTTATTGCACAGGTACTTTCATAGCAACGTGGCTGGTTTGGAGACATATGTGAGCTGCATCATCCGGAGGCGATCCGCAGCTAACAGAGTCTCCCTCGTATTGTATTCATTTTATTTTAATTTTTCTTGTCCATTTGTATTTCGGACAAGCTTTGTAGGATTTTGTAAAGTTCTTAAAAATTGCTCATGTACTTGTGTCACGGGGGTCTGGGGATGTGTTGGGATTTATTTTATTAAACTGGATTGTTTTTCTGTCGTATTTAATTAACGAAGATTTATTCATTTGTTATGCAATGCAATGAAAGGTAACAATTTAAAAAAAATGTTAAGAACGGGAATATAGTTCACTAATTAAGGATTGGCTTGCCTGACCGTGGTGTCCGGCGCCATCACGACCTAAATGGATTTTGGGTCGTAACATCCCCGATCAATAGAATTCCTTACCCGAACTTTGCTTTCGCAGACCAATAATAAAAGAGTTAAATCTTCCTTTGATTAGGGATTCAAATAAAAGGTGACTTGGAACACCCAAAAATCAATTCCAAGTGGTGACTCTGTAAATAAAATAATCCATACTTAAATTTATCACTTCAATTAGAGAAACCCTTTAACCCATCCATCCATAACATATATCATCTTTCGGGGGTAAAAAAGGAGTGTGACAAAAGAGAAAATCAAATTAATAGTGTATAGTATAGTAAAGTAGAATGTTCCCATTTATATCTGCAGCTTTCTTTTATTCTGAAACGAAAGCTTCATTCTCTCTTCTTTTTTTTAAAATTGCTAAAGCACGCATGAATAACTTTTGTTTGTATTATAGTTTTATAGTGATAATATTGAAGTAGAACAAATCATTTTCAGTATTTATTTCAGCTTATATATGGGGAAAAATAGAAAAAGGAAGAAAAGACCAACCATTTTTCGTGACGTTAAAAAGCAGGTTGTAGTTTCCCTATCATGTCCAATGAGTCATTACATAATACTCATGAATTTCTCGCAGGTTTCTAAAATGACAGTTGAAATACTTCACTATACAGACACATTTGTAGTTGCTGTCTAACCCAAGTTCTACTCCAGAGTGTCTTTCACGTTATTCATGCCACACAACCCCTCCACCCCCCCCCCCCCCCAACCCCTTGTATTTTTTTAGAAAGGTATATTATTAGCCGTTGTTAGTAATCTGTATTCCAAAATATATCCAAAAATAAAAAATATTGTAAAAGCGGAAATGCAGAAGAACAGAATAGAACGGATCCCCTCCTAGTACCCGAGGTTGTGGACTATTTCTTCCCATGATAGAACGGATTACCCTCACTGGTGTAGCAGTACTTCAAACCCAGTAACAACGAACGCAAAGAACTATAGTAATTACACTTACTGATTTCTTTTCTGTTAAAACAATGCAGAAAGAAGAAGGAGAAATCAAAATTTTTGTAAGAAGGGTTCAAGTGTTAATAGTAAAAAAACATTGGGTTATACTGAAGAGTTACAACTGCTCATGTAGGGTTGCAACTCAAAAGGCCATTTCTGTAAACCGCCAAAATTAATTAAAACGGTCTAATTTGAATTAATTAATATTGCATTAATATTAACAAATAAATTTGATTCAATTAATTAATTAATCAATCACATCATTTGATCGAAGCCGAAGCCAAGTGAGCGACGGCGACGACGGTGGCGCGAGGCTTGCCTTCTTCTCAACTCTTTAAGAGCTAGAAGAAGTGAAGTTGTATATATACTCATCAAAACTCTTTTCCTCCTCTAATATGAGACAATGTCCCTTTGTCAAAGAGGAAAATTCAAATAAAAATATTTTCCCATCCATTTGTCATTCACTCTATTTTAAGCTCTAAGAAGCTTAAAACCCAACAAATACTTCCAAAAATAATAGTTAAAAAAATATATTTTTTGTATGTATGAGTATTTTATACAGAATATACACATATTTTATATACTTTTCGGTAAGGAAATGCAATAAATTTCAGCCGATCGGGCCGGTTTTGTATTTTGCCCCTTTTGTTCTCAATCGAGAATTAAAAGAAATTCTCCTTTTCTTTCTTTACAAATGTTGTCATTATTGAATTATGTGACACATTTATTTAAAAGTTTGAGCAATTAAAAATAGTAATTTTATTTAAATAATTATATTTCCAGCCCATTCCCTCACCTCAAAACCTAAGGTTTTGTGAGCCAAATACGTAACTTTTTATTTAATAATATAAGATGGTGAAGCTTAAATTAGGATCTTTGCGTGCTCTAATATCATATTAATGAATAAAATGCTAGAAATTATACAGCTTTATTTTTATTCGTTTTAGAGGAAATGACAAATATGTGGTTCTTTGCCTTTTCAAGTCAATGGGAAAAAACGAAAAGATTCGTAAAGTCCTTAAATACAATTATATATAAACTAAGCTTTTTAAGGAGGTTACGATGTTGTCTCAACTTGTCCCATGAACCTCAAAAATTGATTTATGCCACCTTTAATGCTTTACAATAAACTTTTCTTTATATTCTTGAGTAAACTATTAGCATAAAATATAACAGAAAATGCACAAAAAAGACCAATATTAACTCATACCTAGATAGATCATGTTGTTAAATTGTTTTACAAACTTTTAACTATTATTTCTTCTTTGAACAACAATTGCTCAAATTTATATTAAATTCAACGTGGAAAAAAAGTGTCATAAAAAGATTATTTTTAAAAAGTTGCAATGAGCTTAATTCTTATAAATTAAAAAGCTTATATAGTGAAATAAGTATTTCCTATGCATTAATTGAATAAAGCTCTCCTCTATGCGTACGTTAATTATTATTATAGCTAATTAATGGAACATAACAAAAAAAATAAGAAATATGATCATAACACACTTTAAATTGAATCAAAACCTTAGGTAGGGGAGCAATATACCTTTTGAATTAAATGGTTAAAGTGAGGAATGAACATGGTAAAAGTAGTTAGAAAAAGGTAAATCTCTAAATCCAAACTAGTGGAGTTCACTCAATATTATGATTTAAAAGTCAATAAATTCAGTGAAAATTATAAAAGATTAAGAAATAAATTTGAATAAAAAACAAAACATTTAAATAATTTCTTCTTATTTGTTTTTGTATTATTAGAATTATCTAATGTCTATATACAAATAAAGAAAGCAGAAATTCAATAAATAAGATAAGGTGCCCAAAAGCGTATGCTCCTCTTCTTAAAATCTTGTATAATAATGCTATATTTCTTTAAAATTATTTAAATATACGTGAGTACAACATGCTTAAAGACTCCTATGGTGTAATAATTATTGGGTGCAACCAGTGGCGGAGCCAGAATTTTTATTAAGGGGTGTAAAAATGTATAAAGTTAAACATACCAGAAAATTAAGAGGAGTCTATACATAGTATATATACATATACAATTTTCTTTTTACCTACCTACACAGTATATTTTATCCGCAAAGTGGTGTTGTTTGACATCCCTTCCTATAGGGTGGCTCCGCCAATGGATGCACCTCTACAAGTGAAATTGGCGGTCCAAATTTTACTTCGAACGGTATTGTTTTCGGCACGGAGAATGATATATATGTGAAAAACGCTAAAATTTTGAAAAGAATATAATTTCGAAAGTGTAGTGAATTTATGGTAAAAAGACTAAAATTAAACCCGTTTTCAAATATTAAATCTAAATCCACCTTATATTTATAATAGTGCAACCAACCTCTTGAAATCCTAGATCCGACTCCGAGAAGGTAGGCACTCTATCCAAGAACATCAAAAGCAAAGGAAAAAACAAAGTTGTAAGAAGGCCAAGCTCACTTAGATTCTTTCACTCAAAATGTTGACAGAGTCTTGGCATAATTCATTACAGTTTGAAGCCACCACTTTATCAGACACCACCAAAATCACACTACACTGCAACTCTAATTATTATGAAAAGCCCCAGGCAGTGTGTGTGTATGTGAGAGAGAATTATGCTGCAGCAAAGACTCTATACATATATATATATATATATATAGGTATGAAACAGTAGCAGGTATAGCACAGCAAAAAAAGAACTGAGTCACTGTTGTATAAGTAATTTCTAACACATGACATGAGTAATACATACACATTTTGTCTGAGAACTGGTTATTCAATTGGTTTACCTGATAAAGGGAGACATATTGATACATTGAAGTCTGACTCAATAACAAATCAAAAGATATGCCGTTAAGTTTCCAATTTATTGACTGACTCTACCAAAAAATCTATCAGACTATCACCAATCCCAAGAATATACATTGAAATAAGAAAAATAAGAGCCCGTTTGGACATAAAAAAAATTTTAAAAAAATTTTACTTTTTTTTCGAAATGAGTGTTTGTTCATAAAAATTTTAATTTTCGCTTGAAAATGCCTTTTGGAAATTTTTTAAAATTTGCAAAACTAACTCCAAAAAAGCTGTTTTCAAAATTTTCACTCAAATAACTCACAAAACTTCAAAAACAACCTAAACTAAAATTTATGTCCAAACACAACTCTAAATTTCAAATACCATTTTTACTTGAAAAAGTTTTTCACCATTTTTTGGAATTTTACAATTCTTACGTTCAAACGCCTACTTAGACTATGGGATTAACATTTCAAAATCTTATATTACTATCAATAATAATGCAAATAAATAGAGTGATTTGCCAATTAGAATATGTAAGAACAAGAAACCAAATGTATAAACAAAAAGAGGGGACAAAATTAGAGCTGTATGTTATATGGACAGATAGTATAAAAAAATATGTAACAAGAATATTTATACAATCAGGTCACTTGAAAAAAATTGAAGGAAATAATTTGATAGCGTTGATATGTAACCTACAATAACTAGTAAATTATAACCTGCCATATAACATACTAAATTACACTGACAAGATACGATAATTCATTATACTATCAGTATATATAACTTAAACTCTCAAAATTAAAACTATTAACACGTGTGTGTTATTTCTACCATAGGACATGATTAAAATAAACAATAAAAAAACATCATCATAATAATCATAAACAGTTACAAAATACTAAAAACTTTTGATTAGTGTCTTACTGAACTTTAAATAACAAGATAAAGTAAAAAAGAGAAAACAAAAACTAATTCCTAAAATGTCTTAGCTGTTTTTCCATATTAATCTCCACATTAACCAAAATAAAGAAACTCAAAGAAATTAAAAGAGGCCTAAATAGATTAGTATAAAATATGATTCAGTTCATCAAATTGAACTAAGGCAGTGTACTATACTGATTCAAATTGCTCCAAGCTTGAATACTATTCCAATTGTTGTTGTTGTTCTGATCATTTGCATTTCCACTGCTACTATTTGTTGAAGTTGGATTTCCTGTCCCAAATGAATTATCAAAGAACCATTCAGTAGCTAAATTATTATTCCCATGATCACTTCCACTACCATGATCTTTTCTTGAATTAATATTATTTCCAAAAACTGATGCAGCTTCTTCTTCTTGTTGTTGTTGTTTTGATGAAATATCCAGGTTTTGAAACAAAATAGGCTGTGGCTTTTGAATTTGGTTTTGATCAAGATGAGGAATATGAGATGAAACAATGTTCTCTTTTTGATTTTGATCCCCACCAAAAAGCATAGCCAATCTTTGTTGTTGTAATTTCCAGTGTAAATCTTGGTTTATTGAACTCAAGGACTCTATTGAAGAAGCCATAGTGCCGTGATGAACCCCCATCGACCCCATTTCTTGAACTCCTGCGTTACCTGTCGAGACATAATATAATTAAGTAATTGAAAACGTTCGTTCTTTGACCATTTAAGCTGGTCATACACTTCAACATAAATCCCATTGCCACCAAAAAGTCAATTTCAAATTTAAATATTTCACTTTTTTGGTCCGGAGAAAAAGAATCATACCCGCACATTAGGTTAGTATTGAGACATAGTTTAAACTTTTATATGAGATGGTCGTACGGTTAAATAGTAGCAAAATCTAGTACACTACTATTATTCTCACCTTGTTTTAGCATGGAAGTTGAGAAAGGGAAATTATTGAATCCCAATAAAGAACCAGAACAACTTCCTGAAGGATCAAGATTAAAACAAGAACTTGATCCAATTGCAGCAGCAGAAGTAGTAGAAATGTCCCCAAATGAAGAAAACTGGTTGAAAATACTGCCAGATGTAGAAGTATTACTACTTAGTCTAGGAAAGTTTAATCCTCCTAGCTGAAAATCCATAGCTGGTGAAAGACCATGAAAAAACTTAAGTCCACCAATATCTGAAGAAATAACACTTGTATCTTTTGAATCACCAGAAAGCCTTGAAGAAGAAGACGAAGTTTTTATCTTCTTGTTTTTCCGGCAACCACCGCCTATCGGAACGTTGCGTAGCGCTCCCCCTTTAGTCCAGTATCTGACGAAACATAATATAATTAAGTAATTAAAAGAGTGCTCTCTCGAATAGTTTAAACTGCTATAATTCATGAGTTCAAATCTAACCGACAAAAAAAATATTATCAGATGAGACGGTCACACAATTCAACGATATACGTACCTTCTGCAGGTCTTGCAGAAATGTCTTGGTTGTGAAAGACTATAATTGTTGTAATAACAAAACTTGGTGTTGGGAGAATCACATCTTGGACAATTCAAAGATGGTTCTTGTGGCCTTGTCGCCGACGTTTTCCGGCCACCACCACCGGAGCTTTGGCTTTCCTCTTTGTTATCTTGACTCGTCATAGGAGGAGGATTACAGTAGGCCGAATAGCTAGCTTCTAGCTAGCTGTTTTTTTTTTTTTTTTGAAGAGCTAGCTAGGGAAGAAACCCTAATAATGAATAGTGTACAAAATTGAATAAAAATTATATATAGGAAAAGGTAAACAAAGGAGAGGTGGAGGAATAGAGGAAATTAGTTGTGTTTTCAGTTTCCTTTGGAAGAGGCAAAGATTTCTTTCAATGATTTCATGCATGGATTTAATAGAGAGGATGTTGATGGTTGCTTGTGAACTTCATCAAGAAGGTTTTTTCTTTCTTTCTTTCTTTCTAGTTTGGGTGTGAAGAGAAAAGAAAAGAAAAAAAAAATATAGACTTGTTTGATTATTATAGAGATTGTGATAGAATAAATAAAGTAGGTTACATAGGAGAGAGAATTAGATATCTCACTAGAAAAATGACTAGGTATATATATTCTGATGTTTAAGAAAGAGAAAGATATAAAAAGACAAAAAAGAGAGTAGATGATCTGATACAGATGAGGCAGAATGGTGAGATCCACATGTAAGTGAAAAACAAATAAAGTTAAAAGGTAATAATAACTGAGGTTAAAAACAATAAATAATTAGAAAAGAAAAAAAGGACTTAGGCTATGTACTCTTCACTGAAAACAAATACTCACATGAGATATTGGATGAAGTTGATTAATTAAGTATACTATAGTAAAAAGCTTTCTAATACTAATTAAGTAAACAATTTGAAAATCAAGCTTTTATTTTTATCATGTAAGTCAGTGGCGGAGCCACATGCACTCGTCTGAAAATTACATTGTTTAGCTTCTGTAATTTAAAAAAAAATGTATATATACTATTTAACGACTTTCTTGATGAGTTTATTTATTTATATTTTGACTATCCTTAATGAAAATCTGGCTCCGCCACTGTGGATAGCTTTTATATTGTTAGTAATCCGTTTCAATTTATGTGAACTTGTTTGACTGGGCACGAAGTTTAATAAAAAATGAAGTACTTTTGAAATTTGTGGTCTTAAACAAGTGAAAAAGGGACCAGAGTATTTATGTGGTTATAAAAACTTCTCATTAATGGAAGAATTGTGAGTTTAAGCTAAATTATTCCCAAATTTAGAAATAGGTCATTCTTTTTTTATCAGACCAAAAAAGAAATAGGTTCACGTAAATTGAAACGGAGGGAGTACTATTATTACATATCTGTCTCAGATTTGTTACTTTCACTGATAACAGATGACTATTTGTCTGAGATGAGCTTTAAAGGAACAACATAATTAGTGATAATTCATATAGCATACCTCAATTTATTTGAAATTGAATCATAATTATTGTTGTTGCGACTGTCATGTAAGTTGTTACGTATTACTATTAATTCATTCCCCAGGACATTTATAAAATGGTTATTTGTTCCTTTGTAGGAACAACTAATTTACTTGTACTTATCAAAAGTTCATGAGTAGGACAACTGCAGCACAAAGCTCGACTGCAGTAAACTTAGATAATAGCTTTAATTCAAGCACCAATTGAATACATGCATGCATGCAAACAACACCATTACATCGAATTGTGGGAAGATGTCTAGCTCCAATAAATGGAATTTTTTTTTCATGCTAATGCATTGAATTACTGAATGGATGTGATAGGAGAGAATGTAGGTATCAAAGTGGAAATTAAGTATAATATATAGTACTCCAATTGTCCACGATATACTTTCTTTTTTAGTCTGTTAAAAAATACTGACATTTTCCTAGATTCTTTAAGTAACATGATCTTATAGTCATAATGTCTATATCGTATTTTTTTTCCGAATTTCTTCGTGTTCAATCAAATACCGTCATATAAATTGGGACGAAACGGATAAGAGTATATATATGGAGAAAGTACAAAAAGAGTAGGAGAAGGATCTCATAGTATAGGGTCAGTGCTAGTAGTGGTGGGGTTTGAGTGATGAGTGTGAGAAAAGAGGAAACAGTTGCTGTGTAGGAGTGGCAGGGACAACAGACTTGTCTCTTCCTTCTTATGTAATGTCCCTTTTACTCTCATTTAACCCCACCATTTTTGCAGCCTTCCACATATTAAGAAGCTTACACCTTTTACAACCCCCATCCCCGGCCCCCCTCTACCACTATTTAATTCTCTATTTCATTAATGTAATCTATTATGAGTAGCTCGTGTTTCGAGCATATGAGTATAAAATCGCTTTTGTTATGAACCGCTTTAATTTTAATGTGGGATATTGCGATTCATGCAAATTTGAATTTAGTCGAATCTCAATGCCAATATCAGATACCTGATGAAAAATCGGGAAAAAAAATCCTTTTATCGGTGCTATGTTCGTTGCACATGTTAGGGGTTGTCCTGATTTTCTTACCATATTTGATTTTTTTATTTCTTGAAGGAAATGACAATATATTTATCATAATTGGATTTTCCTTTTTGTAGAAGGATATTATAATTCTTCCATTTTCGGCTAGTCTTTTTCTCGTAGGAAAAGGTTTTGACTTCTATAAATTGAGGATTCTTCCTTCTCGTTCAGCAGGATCCACAATATAGTCGATCATATGAGGTTTGGGAGTCGTGTTTAGGAGGAGAACTTTACGGGGCAAGTGTTAGTGTGTCACTTGTTCATCTCCGCCGTGAACGTAGGTCAATTGACCGAACCACGTTAAATGTTTGTGTCTCTTTTGGTATATTTCTCTTTTGCTGTTTTGATCTATTATCGTTCAAGTCTTGTTTTACTAGCTTCCGCATGAGACCTGACTTTTTTCGGTCCTAACAACCATAACCCGTGGTGGTTGATATATATATTATTATTGTTATTACTAAAGCAACTCTTTGGCAAGAGAAGGACAAGTAACAGTTTGATGGTACCTTTCTTTTGTTATGGGCAATATGTACGTACGGTCACTGAATTAATTCAGTAGAAAAACGAATAATAACTGTAGCTAGTAATTTCTGATTGTGATTCATTGACTACACAAGTTAATATACGACCAAGCTTCTACCTTTATGAACTGTCTCTACTTACTATTTGTATTTGTACCTTTTGCGTTATTTTCCCCCGGCATTTAGGTTTATATTTTTGCCTTCTAATTAGCATGTTCTTTAATTCGAAGGCCAAAGGAAAACTAAAAATATCATTTTTGTTTAATTTCTCAATATTTGTAGCCATAGAATACAATAAGAGAATTATTACGTCTCAATTTAAAGCAAGTAGGGATGTTTATATTATATAAAGAGGCAATCGAGCACGTTTCAACGTAATGAATATTATCAAGATTCATCATAAATTAATTAGTTTTACACTCTGTCAATTTACTATAATTCTCCTTGTTAATCAGCCTTGAAACCGACAATGTGAGCAAGCGCGATTACTACTAATTTTTTTCCAAAATTAGTGGTGTTGGTCTAATTTAACTTCCAAACTCATAATCTTGATTTTATCTCATTCCTAACTTGATCAATAAATCGATAACATATTTATATACGACCTTAACTAAACCAATTAAAATTGATAATTAACTTTTTAACCCTTCTATCTTGGAATGTTCTAGTTTGGTCCCAACCACCAAATTTTTCCATAGGTTTATTGCTACTATACATATATAGTAAAGAAAGCAAGAAATGATGAGGTGGGGAGTTGAAGTAAAGCGTGAGAAATATGATTTGGCACTACATACTACCGCCCAAAAGAGCTACTAGTACTAAACATGAGAAGAGATCGACATATATATATATTTGTATGCCACAAAATAAAAATAAAAATAAACAGAGTGGCATATACAAAATATAAGTTGTAGTGTATGTGCTGGAAAATAAACGTGTAGACGCCGTAAAACAAGAGCTAAGTGACAGATAGAGAGAGCTAAGAAAGAGAGATCTCGTGAAAGGAAGAAGCTGGCTGGATTCCCGTGAGAAACAGAAACAGCACAATATGCATATACACATGAAGCCGTGATGTAAACCCCTAGCTCCCCCGCCCCCGCCTTTGGGTATAGCTTACGGATTCGACAAAACTTACCTTGTATTTATCTTAAGTAATTTATAAGCTTTAAATTTTGGCTTCGCATCTGCCTTGTAACGACATGACCGGTCGTTTTGAGTATATCAATCTCGTTTCCCTACTTTCTGCTCAAATTGTGCTTTACGGTTGTTGTTTGACTTGCCGGGGTTATTGGTTCGGTCCGGTGAGGTTTTGGAATGAATTGAAACACTTAGTTCCAAGGTTTAAAACTTAAGTTGAAAAGGTTGACCGGATGTTGACTTATGTGTAAGCGACCCCGGAATAGAGTTTTGATGATTCCACTAGCTCCGTATGGTGATTTGCACTTAGGAGCGTGTCCGAAAAATTATTTGATAGTCTGTAGTTAAATTAGGCTTGAAATGGCTAAAATAGAAAATTAAAGTTTGAAGTATGGCCGGGGAGTTGACATTTTGATATCAGGGTCAGAATCTTATTGTGGAAATAGGAATAGGTCCGTTATGTCATTTACAGCGTTTTAAAAGGTGTGGGCGTAAGACGAGCGTTTTACATATGCCTCGGCGAGGCGTAAGCCCAATAGGTATTTAATTTTTAATATTTTATAAAATAATATAATTACAATAAATACCTATAAACAGGTAAAATTGCATAAAAATGAAGATAATTATATATATATATATATATATATATATATATATATATATATATATATATATATATATATATATATATATATATATATATATATATTGTTCAAATCGATAACGAGAATGGGGATGTGATCGCGTAGCTTCTGGCGCCAATACATCGCGAACAAGTGAGATGTGTCGCGTTCGCGAAGAGGAATTTGAGCAGATGTGGTGGTCACGCGTTTTGTGCTTCGCGATCACGTGGCCATGTTCGCGATCGCGTAAGTCTGTGAAGTTGAGCTTCGCGATCGCGTGGACAAGTCCGCGATTGCGTAAGATTAAAATTGGCGAGGGGCAAACTGTGCTTCGCGATCGCGTGAGATGGTCCACGATCACATAGAGCAAATGACTGGGCAAAGAGTTTAAGTTCTGAAAATGGGACTTCGTCCCGTTTACCATTTTTACCGATTTGGAGCTCGGGGAGAGGCGATTTTCGGGATATTTTCAAGAAAAACAACAAAGTGTTCTTAACTCAATTTTGGTCAAATTGCCCGAATCTATGATTGTTTTTAATATTTAATTGGTGATTCAAGTTTGAAATTTTAGAAATTCCTCTTAGTTAAATCAGAAGATTTAAGAGTCGAGTTGACGTGGGAATTTGATAAAATTGATATGGTTGGACTCGTTGTTGAATTAGCATTCATATTTTGTAACTTTTGTCGGATTTCGGTACGTGGGCCCCACATGCAATTTTGGAGTGCAATTTTCAAATTTTGTTGGAAAATGAGTAATTTTTTTATATGGAATTAATTCTTATAATTTGTATTGATTGAATCAAATTATTTGTGACTAGATTCAAGGCGTTTTGAGGCCTTTTCGCGAGGCAAAGCCATTGCATAATAAAGATTACACGATTTGAGGTAAGTAACTGTTCTCAATTTTCTCCAAGTATGAAACCCCAATTTATATGTTAAGTGATTGGTTTTTAGTTAACACACATGCTAGGTGACGGGTGTGTGGGCATGCACCGTAGGAATTGTGACTTGGTCAATTCCATGGATCTGTGTAGTTGAATAATTTGTTGTTACCCGTACCTTTTTTCACATATTAGAGAAATCGAACTATAAATCATGTTTAAACCATGTGCTGACACTTTGGGACCCACAGAGATCGTGTACATGTTGAAGTATTTATTAAATATTCAGTCATGATTTTACTAGCATATTACATCTCAGTCTCTATTGTTCATTATTGATGCATCATATCATTTCTGTTTGGGCTGCTTATCATGATTTCTGAGAGCCCGAGAGACTGGATATGTTGATGACTAAGTGAGGTCAAAGGCCTGATTGTGAGGATATTTATGGGATCAGGTTGCACGCCGCAACATGTTTCATTGTTTTATGCCATGATTGGCTTGTTATAACGTTTGGGTTGAAAGAGCCTCTCCGGAGTCTGTACATATCCCCAGTGAGCGCAAGTACCTACTGAGTTTAAGTGCCAAGTGTCGATTGCTGAGTAATTGCGGGGAATGAGTGACTGTGAGGAAAGAGTGATTGTGAGATCGGAGTGAATGGGAGGACTGAGTGATTGTTGCTCTGAGAGGATGCATTGATTTCATTATTGTTGCACTTCAGCTGTCATATATCATTGTTTTGGAAATTTTTGAAAAACACTATCTTTTGCTTCAGTCAAATTTGATATGAAGTTACTGTTTGAGTTTTAAATGTTGAACTTGAAAGCATGCCTACAATCTTATGTTGGAAATTTGTTGTGATTGGACTTAGGTGTGAAGCTCGTCATTACTTTCAGTTTTTTATTTAGTATTTGTTACTTGCTGAGTTTGTTGTACTCATACTACACCCTGCACCTCGTGTGCAGATCCAGGTACTTCCGGGCACGACGATTGCTAGTTTTTCGGAGCTTTATCTGGTGGAGACTATTGAGGTAGCTGCTTGACTTCCGCAGACCTTGACTCTCTTCTCTTTCAGTTTTGTACTATTCTGTATTTCCAGACAATATTTTTATCAATCAGACTTTGTGATCATTTAGATGCTCATGTACTCATTGACATTAAATTTTGGGAGTGTTTTATGTCGGTATTTGTAAGATTTTTGTATTGAATTTAAATATTATGTTTTCAAACTTAAAGGAAATCGTGGTTTATTAAAAGTTTTTGGTTCGCCTAGAATTAAGATAAGTGCCATCACGACAGGTGTAATTTTAGGTCGTGACATGCCTCCCCCACCCTATCCCACAATTTTTCTTATCTCACTCCATGGACGAACTATTTCTTTTATGGATAAATTTGTATTTGCACCCGGTGATTATACTTAATCAAACAGTTTAACCTTAAATATTAAGTATTAAAGCGCGAATGCAGCTCGCATAATTATGGTTAAATAAGAAATGTGTCTCTATTAAAATAGGTTGTCTGGTGTATATTTATTAATTTGGTATAAAATATCGGGTATGAGTAAGTTTTTACTCGTCAACAATGCAAACAAATTCATTATATTCAACTGTATTTATAATTGGAAGTTCTTTTCTCTTGAATAAAATACTTGAATTGCTTTTTAAATAGAGACAACTTTTCCTTTAATAAGTTTTATGTGATGCGAATTCAAATTAATTGAACGCTAAAACACGTAATGAACCTCAAATAGAGAACAAACAAATTTGAAGAGGATGACCTACTTGTTGAGGTTTTAAGATATTAATGCCTAAAATAGGGTGAATCGGAAATGGAGGGAAAAATGAAATATTTGACTAATATTTGAGGTTCCCTCCTTGATTGTCCCATATGGGAAGAGGAAAAAGTTTTTGATGGGTATATAAGCAATTGCTCTTTTTCTAGCTCATAAAGAGTTGAGAAGAAGGCAAGCTTCGCGCCGTCGTCGTCGTCGCTCGCTCGACTTCGGCTTCGGTCAAACGATCGATCAAGTGATTAATTTAAATATTTGGTTTAATAACAAAATATTAATATTAAATTCATTTCAGTTATCCAATTTTAAGTTTTCTGTTTTTGTAACAGAAAATTAACTACCCTTCAATTTTGTTGAGTAAATAGCCATTTATGTTATGCCATTTATACTATGGCCGTTTTGCAAAAACAATCATTGTTGCACCTCTTCAGATTTCAGCCCAATACAAGTTCATTCTCTCAGATTTTCCATACGAATTTTCTGAGTTCTGTTCCTTTCTTGTGCATATTTTAACTTTAAAAAAAAGCAACAGTAAGTGTGATTTGCTACCGAACTTTGAGTTCGCTGTAACACTGGGGTTTGAAGTACCACTACACCAGTGTGTAATTCGTTCTATCCTGAGAGGAAATAATCCATAACCTTGGGTACTAGGAAGAGATTAAATTCCTTAAGAAAACACTATAAATTCAGTGGACTCAAATTAATTTTTTTATTTCGTTTATATTTCTGTTTATGTTATTTTACTTTCTCCACAATTGGTTATAAATACAAATTACGACTACCTTCATCATCATCACCGTGTATCATCAGACAAAACGTTACATCGCTTCTCACGGGCCATTCTCCTTGATTAATTTACCTTTGTTCTTCTTCTTTTTTTTTTTCTATTAGGGACAGATGTATTTCTTCATTAATTACATTCCTTTTTCCCCTTTCTATGTCAGTAAATCATCAATGGACACATCATATTCTTTCTTTGATTTTTAAATCAGTTGTTTCGTTTTTTTAGGTGATGGGATATCACCCAAATTCATATCATTATTTGAATATAGGTAAATAAGTTTAATATTAACAACTTTTAAAGGTTGAGTTCGCCAAACTTAAATTGTGGGTCCATTTGCAAAGAAGGACTTGAAGTATCTATAGTTATACGTAGTGGCAGAGTTAAAATTTTCATCAAAGAGTTTCACTATAAATTATTAGATACAAGGAGTCAACTTACATAAAAATAAATTATCTAACAATATAGTGTAATTTTACGGCAAAAGAGTGTTGCTTGACAAAGAGCGAAAGAAGGATACTGCTGCCTCCATGTTTCTATCTTAAAACTTTTCCTCACTCTTTGTTTTCCATTTGTTTTTAGCATATTTCATCTCAATATTGCAAGGCTTTTTTGTGGCCGAACGCTTAGTAGTAATAGAATTGTTAAGGAAAAATAATAAACTCTAAATTTTACTTAAATTGATGGTTCAGCCACGCCCGGTGCCACGAAATGATTGAGAACTACGACGGGGCCCGTATCTTGTTCGTTCTGGAAACACGTCTTCCTATTCCATCTTTTCTCGAATCTTCTTTAACGGAAGAAATAGAAGCTCGAAAAGGTTTTATTGAGTATTGAATATTATTTGTATATATAATTAAGTGAAATTTTTTAACATTAATATAAAATCTAAGTCAAAATTATTCAATTCTGCCGAAACCTTAAACCACTACTAGAAACACAGCATTTTCCCATGGAAATTTCCCACAAAAAAATTGTCAGCGCCTTTTTATTCCCTCTGATTCAGTGGGAAAATTCATTAAAAATAATTATATAAAACTAAAAAAGGATTTCCCAGAGAAGACCGTGGTAACTTAAATAATAGTGGGAAAGGTCATTTGGAACGAGGGTACATCAAATTAAATTAATGTGTACAACCATATAAGGATGTGGTGTAGTGGATGAAGTTGCTCTTCCCTTAATCAAAGATCTCGAGTTCAAGTTATGAGTATGGAAATTAATTTTTGGTAGGGAGCGCATTCCCCGAATGGGGCCTTATCCGGTACGAATTCGGATATAGTCGGACTCCAATACGGGATACCGAACACAGTACGAGAAACCAAAAAAATAAAAAATTAAAGTGTATGGGTAGTGAAGTCACATCTAAGTCAAAAAGTAATCCAAAAATCTCCGCAACGCAAATCAGCAAGTACTTGTGTTACAGTGCACAATTTCAGAAATACAGAACGAGAACTGAAAATCTCTTTTATTCCATTTCATTTCAAACTCTTCTTCTTTAATTTCTGCTACAGAATTATTTTCTGTCTCAGGAAAAAGTACGGTGCCTTGAAGTAGAAGCATCGCATGCTAGTATTATTTTGCTCACGTGCTTGTCATGTCGCTCTCGCCTCTCTGTCTCTATGTTTTTTGTTTTTTTTGGATTTGTCGTGAAGCCGGGATTCAATGCTTATTCTTTTCAGAATTTTAATCTTTTTAAGTTACTTGGTTATAAATAAGTAATTTATATATATTAAAAGTAATTTATATAGAGTTTGTACATATGAATAATTTATGCATATTCAAAAAGTTATTATGTTTGACCGAACTCGTACTTTCAAGTTTAGCTTCGCCCTCCTTGTGTCTAAAACATGCATTGGAATCTCGATTAATCCGAATTTATGTAGCGTAAGGCTTCTTAAATGAGAAGCATCCATACCAAAACTTTTCCATTCTCAGGGCTCGTAGCCAGGGGTTGATCTAGCGGGGTGAGGGGGTTCACCTGAATTTCCTTCGCTGAAAAATTACACTGTATATATAAGGCAATCCGTTTTGTGTCTCTATATATTATACTTTGAATTCTTTTAACACAATCCAAAAGCATAGCTTACTGGCCAGAGGGGCTCAAAACCTTTATGAGGTCATTGATTTAATTCTCATTTGCCACAATCCCTTTTAATTTTTAATTTTTTCCCTTTTTAATTCCCTTAATAAAAATCTTGCCTCCGCTACTGCTCGTAGCCAAACCCTCTGATTACGAGTGAATGGATCTTATCGATCTCATCACAATTTTTATAGTTTGGTTTCCTTTTGACTATTCGAGTTATAGGTTAATATTTGTTACGCTCTTTGTCTCTATTACTTGAAGAAAATAATTATTCGTACCTATCCAGTCTTGTTGTAAACCAAGCAATATAACTTAAAAATAACCAAGGGGTAAGAATACTTATTCAATAATTTTTTTTAAAGGATGAAAGTTTATTTAAATAATACATGAAATACATTATTATCTTGGTACCTTAAGCAAAAAAAGAAAGATTAACACTTACCTTAAAATTTTAAATTTGACACTTTTTACTTATTGAGACAGACAAATAAATAAATAAATTCTACTATGAGCTAGGAGAGGATCTCTGATCCAATTTCGCAAATGTGACTGCAGGCCCAAAAGCAAGCTCAGACGCCATAATAAGCAAAGAGACGTTTCATGGAAATTTTAGGGAAATTATCAGGTATGTCCATTTATAAGTAACTCATTATAAAAATTAGTCATTTCATAAAATATTATTAATAATAACCAATTAGCTATTTCTAGCAAAAAAAGTCAAATTTTTGTTTTTAATTGAGTGAGTGTTATCAGAATATATTGGGTATCTTATGGAGCTTGAATATCAGTTTGGAATGATTTGGTGAAGTTTTGAGGTGGTTTGGATTGAAAATTCGAAGTACTAAACATGAAAAAAAATGATGTGTGTATCACACTGTGTATCATATGTATATCCATGTATATCTGTGTAGAAGATACATGCGTGATACATGTTTGATACATGTGTCGCAGAAGAATTTTTTGAACTTGATTTAATTACAAATTTTGATACAATACCAGTCCAAATCACCTCCAATCTTCCTCAAATTTTGTATATTGACTTATCTATGTGTTTTCAATGAATTTCAACTATACCCATTGAAAAGTTTCTTTTTGCTTAAATTTTTGGAATATTGTATATTTTTTTATGCTTCATCACCTTATTTGCTACATCATCCATGAAATTTCCTTTCCGTCTTGCATCCAATATAAGGGTGTCAAACGTGCCGGGTTGACCCGTTTCCGGACCGACCCGATATAAAGGGGGCCGGGTTGTAACGACCCGGTCCGTCGTTACGCAGTATACGCATCTATTCCTTTATTTCTGTCTTGTAGTAGCTCGGTTAGACTGTTCATGGAGTGTTGGGGTTGGTTCG
>ML290006.1:3894-58124 GCA_005239495.1 Nicotiana undulata | reverse complement strand
TCAATCTCAATTCTCATATTCTCTCATTCTCCAATCTTCAATTCTTCTTCTAAAGTGCAATCAACTATTTGGCTCTTTTTTTTTTGGAATTTAATTTATCGTAATATTTATTTTATCATTTGAATTTTGAAGTTTGAACAATTGAACTTCAAAATTGGAACAATTGACGTTTCTTCGTGGTAATATTGGAGTTGCGTAATCATCAAGTGATCAATTTATTGCCGAATTAGGTGCACTCCCTCCAACTCTTTCTCTTATTTACTATTTTATTTGCATATTTAATTTTTACAATATGTTTAATGCTGCCAAAAGAGCTTGTAAAAAAGTTGCTAATAAGAGAAATAGAAAAGAGGTAGTTCTTCAGCATCTGGTAGTAATACCCCACTCTCTACACATATTTCTAAAACATCGCCTAATATTAATATAGATTATGAACAATTACAAGAAGATATCGGAATAGAAGATAATGAATTAGAAATGGAAGATGAGATACCACTTACACCTAGTAGTGTTGGAGCTGCTACCAGGGGTGGTGGTCGTGGTACTGGTAGTAGACCACATGTTGCCCCGACTACTAATCGTAGAAAAAGAAGTAAGGTTTGGAAATATTTTGGTGAAATAGTAGGTACTGACAGAGTTAAATGCAAACTTTGTAATGATGATTTTAAACATATGACTGGAGGAAATTTAGGAGGGACTGGGACACTTAGTAGACATATGAGAATTGAGCATCCTATAGAATGAGGCTCTGATTTATATGGAAATCAAACAACTCTAAACCCTACTACTGGAGGACTTATGAAATATGATAAAATGAAAGATCATGAGGAGTTAGCAAAAATGATTGTTTTGGGTTGTATACCTCTTTCTTTTGCTTCTTCATCACATCTTATTATGTATATTCAAAGGATTTATAATCCTTTATTTAAAGGTATCCCTAGAAGTACTTGTAGAGCTGATATCTTTAGACTTCATGAGCAATATCAAACATACATACGTTATTTGTTTGAGCACCTTTCCTGTAGAGTTTCTCTAACTTATGATATTGGTCATGCTGTTAATGAAAATGATTATTTGACAATTACATGTCATTGGATAGATGATTTATTTTGTATGCAAAAACGTATTATCGCTTTTAAATATGATGAAGATCAGAGCCATACTGCTGTGTTTATAAGTAGTACTATTTGCGAAGTAGTTGAATTTTATAATCTTAACCAAAAAGTATTATGTATGTCTTTTAATAATGCTTCTAATAATATTGTCGCAATTTTAATATTAAAAATTCATTTGAAACCACCACTTGAAGAAATTTTTCATGTTAGGTGTGCATGTCATATTTATAATTTAATTGTTAAAAGTGACCTTGATTTATTTTCAACTGAAATTACTCATGTTAGAAGAGCAGTTGGTGTTATTCAAGGAAATAACAAACAATCTAGAATTAAGGGATTTAAGAATAAGTGTACCGAGTATAACCTTAAACCAAGATTCATGCCAGACGAAATTGTTACTAGGTGGAATTATATATACATATTTTTAAAATGTTGCTACAAATATAAATTTTCAATAACTGCAGTTGCTAATGTGCATTGTACTGATCGAAACCGTATGTTAACACATGTTACTTGGGAGGTCATTAATGATGTTGTTCAATTTTTACATAAATTTTATATAGCTAATGTTGAGTTTTCTGGAGCATACTACCCTACTGTTACAATGGTTTTAGTACATATAGCTGTAATTTCTTTTCTACTTTTTGAATTTAAGAAGAAAGAAAAATATAAGGATGTTGTTGAAGAAATGCAAGAAAAATTCAAAAAATATTCGGAAAAGGGCCAAATATACCCTTCTACTTTCAAATATTATTTACATGTACCCTTCGTTATACTATTGGGCTATCCATACCCCTACCGTCATACTTTGAAGCAAAATTGCCCCTACTTTGGACGGAGTGCCACGTGGCAGCTCCTGAATACAACTTCCCACTTTTATTTTATACCCGATCCGCTACCCAATTAAACCCTAACCCGACCCAACTAAAACCCAACCCACACTAAAATCTACCGAAGAAACACACGAATTACACCCTTCCCACCTTACACTTCTCACCTTCGCTGAAACAACTCCCCAAAGCCAAAACGGAAACTATGGTTTCTCAATGTCATCTGCTTCATAGTTCTGCTGTTCAACCAAGGTAAATATGTTTCTAAAATTATTTAAGGTTTCTTTAGGGTTTACAACTAAGTATCTAAATTTCAGAAACTTTTTTTTAGTCTAGGGTTTTAGGTGTTGGTTCTAATCGACAATATATCTTTATATGTATATATCTAGGGTGTTATTGTTTAGGTTTAGTGCTAAGTTTTGTTTGCATGTGTACTTCTAAGTGGTGCTCCTTTTGGATATTTTTGAGTTTCTAATAATTTTAAGGTAAAGAAAATTTGGGGATGTTGAATTTCAGAAATGTGGGTATAGTTTAATAGGGCATCATGTATTTTATTCTTCATCTGTCATTTTCTGTTTTTCATTTATAACAGTGCTATCCCTTTTCCATTTTTAATCATTTAATTAACAATGTTTTTAATTATTTTATCCTTCATGTATGCTCTGATTTTTTTGTTTTTTAAGTAGGACAATGTGGTCCCTTATCATGTTTTATAATCTGTTGTCCCTTTTAAGTAGGACAATGTAGTTGTACTTTTTTATTCTTGCAGTGCAACTTGGAAATTAGTTTGATAAGTGGTCTCCTCAAATATTTGCAGGGTATAAAATGGTTAAAGTTGACTTACTCTTCAACCATGGTGGTGATTGGATAAGGGAACCACATCTACTATACTCTAAGAAATTGGTTCACACTTGGCCGGGGTATGATTCTGATCTTTTATCTTTCATTGACATAGTAAATGAGTACACTACAGAGTTAGGATTTGTAGGTATTCAGCAGCTTATTGTAACTGCTCCTTCTGAAAAATACTATGAAATAGAGGGGGATGATGGGATTATGAAGTTATTGTCCCTTATTTCTGAAGAGTATCGTATCATTAACATATATATAGTAGATGAATGTGAGTCTTCTGTAGAAGTTTCCAATATTTTCCAACATACTGAATCATTTTTTTCTGTAGTTAATGAGGTTGGTACTGATTTTAGTGAGAATGAGAGTGAGAGTGATCGTGCAGCTGGTTCTGATTGTCCAGAATATGACTCTGAAGAGTTGGAGTCAATTGCTACTCAAAAGAAAAGAAAGATTACTGTGGGTCTAGAAGATTACAAAGAATTACATACCAGAAGCAAGGAAGTGCATTAAACTTTATTGTTTGGCCAATAAGGTAGAGTTAGAGGTTGTTAAAAGTGATAAGCATAGGTTGAGATATGAATGTATTCCAGGGTGTCCATTTGTATGTCATATTTCTGAGGAAAAAGGTTGTCCTGGAGTAAAAATCAAAACTCTAAATCTTGAACATGAGTGTGGTCCATCATATGACAACTCTAGGGTTGATTACACTACTATAGCTCATTATTTCAAGAAAAAATTACAAGATAATCCAAAGTTTAAGGTAAAGGAAATGAGGATTGATTTAAAAGAATCTTTTGAGTCAAATGCCAGTAAAGGAAAGTGCAAGAGATCTAAAAGGATCGTTTTGGAAATTTTAAAGGGTAGCTACAGATGGTTACAAGAAATAAGAGGCTTATGCCAATGAACTTAGAGACTCAAATTCGGGAAGTGATGTTGTAATCAATCTGTCTAAGGAGGCACTTGCCGAAGGTAAAAGAAAATTTCTTAGAATGTATATTTGCTTCAAGGCAATGAAGATGGGATTTAAGGAAGGCTTGAGACCCTTCATTGGATTAGATGGTACATTTCTTAAGGGAAAAACCAAGGGACAATTACTGATAGCTGTTGGTCAAGATAATATGAACCACTTTTATCCTTTAGCTTGGGCAATTGTAGATAAAGAGACAAAAAGAACTTGGAATTGGTTCTTGGAGCTATTGCAACATTCATTGAAACTCCAGATGGGTGAAGGCATAACATTCATGTCGGATATGCAAAAGGTACTTTATTTCTGTTTCAAATAATTTTAATTTTTGTTGTTGTTTTAGTGCTGAAAAATTCTGTTTTTAGTGCAGAGATTCTGTTGTACAATTTAGTTTCTAAAAAATTGTTGTTTTAGTGCTGAAAAATTGTTGTGTTAGTGCTGAAAATTTGCTGTTTTAGTGCAGAAATTCTACTATACAATTAGTTTCTGAAAAATTGCTATTTTAGTGCTGAAAAATTGTTGTTTTAGTGCTGAAAATTGTTGTTTTAATGCTGAAAATTGCTATTTTAGTGCAGAAATTCTGCTGTTTTTAGTGCAGAAAATTTGTTAACATTCTGCTGAATCTATTATGTTGTTTTAATGCAGAAATTCTCCGGCAAACATTCTATTGTTGTAGTTTTTGCTGTTATTTTTTAAATTAGTTTTTGTTTCTGCTGTAAACATTAATTGTTTGCATTTCATATGTAGAGATTAATTGATGCAATCAACACTGTACTCCCTGAAGCATACCATAGATTTTGTGTCAGACACATAGAGTCAAACTGGTGCAAAAGATGAAGTAAAGGTGGTGGGGAGCTGAAAAAGCTACTATGGTGGAGTGCATGGAGTAGTTATGAGGAGGAATTCCAGGATCAACTGAACCATATAGGACAGCTTGATGAACCTGCTGCAAAGGATTTGTTGAGATATCCTCCCCAATGTTGGTGCAGAGCCTACTTTGATACAAGGTGCAAAAATCAAGTAGTTGACAATAATCTAACCGAATCATTTAATGCCTGGATACTTGAATAAAGGTACAAGCCTATCATTGGGATGCTCGAGGGTATAAGGATCAAAATGATGAATCAATTGAGAGAACATGAAGATTCTGTGACTAAGTGGAGTGGTGAATTCAGTCCTAAAATAATGAATCTATACAATGAATATATGAAGATAGCCCAAGTTTGTAGAGTTGACTCCAATGGGGATAATGGATTTGAGGTATCAGAAGGGTCTGACAAGCATATTGTGAATCTCGGAGTAAAAAGGTGCACTTGTAGGGCGTGGAACCTCACTGGAATTCCATGCCCACATGAAATTAAGGCCTTATTGTATAAGAGGATTGATCCTCTAACTGAAATGCATTGGTTCCATAGCAAGGAAGCATTCTTGCTAACATATAAACATAAGTTGCAACCTGTAAGGGGAGAGAAATTCTGGAAAGTTGACCCTTCCAAAGCAATGGAACCTCCAGAGTTGGTCAAGCTAGCTGGAAGGCCTAAAGTTAAGAGAGATAGACAGAAAGAAGAGGTACTTAAGAGGCAAGGAGAATGGTCTCTTTCAAGGAAGGGTAGAGTAATGACTTGTAGTAATTGTGGAGAGCCAAATCACAATGCTCGAGGATGTGACAAGGTAATTTCTAGTCATCCGTTATTAACTTTTCAAACCTTTTACTAATTGAATTTACTATGTGGCAGCCAAAACAACCAAAACAAAGCAAAGTAGTATCTAAAGAAAAAAAGAAGCAACAACCTACCGGGGGTCTAAATGATGAAGAAAAGGTGGGTCCAATCGAAGAAAACATTAATCTATCAGCCTCCCAACACTCACAAGATAGCCAAAGCAACACTTGTGTATTCTTGCCTACTCCAGGATTGCAACAAAGTAGGAGTTCATTTCCAAACTTTGAGAACCCCTGCTCTGAGCATGAGCATGAGGCATACCCTGATTTAAGACCCATGGTTATCTCAGAAACACTTACTAGACTCCAAAAGAGGCAGCAAAAACTTATATCAACTAGAACTAGGCAAATTAGCTTCAGAGGTGACCATACATGAGCTAGTATTCCAACAAATCTTCCATATACACCAGACAACTTAATGTCGAAGGGCAAAGCTGCTATGACTACAAATCAATTGGAAGTTGAACGTCAAAAAAGGATTGAAAAGTTGAAGCCAAAGAAAGGACATTTTCAGTAGTTTATTACTGTTTAAGACTGTTTTATTTTGTAACTACTGCTTATGACAGTACTCTTTTGGTTAATTTGCACTAGTTTGTGTTTTGGTTGGTTAATTTGGTAATGTAATTATTGTATATGACAGTACTCTTTTGTTTATTTACTAATTAGGTTCTGGACTAGCAGCACTAGGTAAATTGTTATGTGTTAAGTTCTGTTTTGGACTGTTATGTGACAACACTATTTTGGATTAGGTTCTGGACGGTACTATTTTGTTATGTGTATCAGCACTATCTTTTGGTTTCTGTGTTGTTGTATCGTTCTAGATACTGCATCATTGTTCAATATATCTCTTTAACGAATATAGCAGATGATATACCATTATGCCCATCAAAAATCTATTCAATAGAACCCAAAATTCAGCAAAATTCATACAGCAAAACTAACAATGTAGTTATACCACATACAATTAACAGATTCAGTAAAACATACTTCAATGTTGGCTTCTCCACTTTATCATTATTCACCTCTGACAATCTGGCTTAATTAAGAGTGGACGAGATAAAATGAAACACTGATTTCATACAACCTAACTTGAGAGCTTAAAACACAGCCTTCAAACTAATATTACAAAGACTTGAGAATTCATACAACCTAACAAACTACATCACTTCAACAATAATGCGACAATAAATCCAACAAACATCGCACAAAAAATCATAATAAACATCTTCAACTTCATAAATTTCTCTTCTAATTCCCTTGCTTTGTTCACTTGGGAATTGTTTATAGCCTCCATAGTCTTCACCTTTTCCTTTAACTTATCTCTTTCAATCTTAACCGCATCCAATGACGTACTCAAAGTATTGATTTTGTCCGTAGTTGCTTCCAATTGAGCCTTTAGATTACTTATCACCACCAATGCTCTATCGGGGAATATTTCGTCATGTCACTCCCAATATTCACAAGAATTGGCCTGCCCAAAACAAAAATTAGAATTTCTAAGTATCAACTATTAAATTCGAGACAACTATTAAATCCGAGACACCCCTAATCTCGAAGTATCAACTATTAAAAAACACAACTAAAATTTCTAGATGACAAAGTCAAGTAAACAAGCTTTATTCATCAGATTCTTTATAAATGCCAGTTGCATTCACTATATGTCAAAGAAAATATGTATATAAAGGCAATTGTTATGTGTCTAGACAAGGTAATTTTAACATTAATTGAACTTACGAGAGTGTTATTGAAACTACAGAATCCACAGCTCAAATAATGCTTCTTACACTTCTTCATTCCAATAGATTGAAGAATCCAATTCATAGTTAAGCTTCTGCTAATATTATTCCATATCTCAACACCAAGGAGGAATGGCTTCTTACACTTCTGTATTTTTCAATAGATTGAAGAAATAAATAGTCCAATACATAATTAAGCTTCTGTTAATATTATTCCGTAACTCAACACCAAGGAGGAATGAGAAAACATTCCCTAGCTTAGATGAAAGCAGACAGTTAACGTACCAAGGTTGTTGTAGGAATTAAATTTGTTTCATAACTAACTTGTAACGCACATAAGAGGAAAGAGTAAAGGAATCCATGAGGGAAACCAAAAATCTTTTCATATAAAAGAAATAACACATTTAATCAAAATACTTACTTCAGGCTTAGGACACTTATAAAATATCCTTCCGGGGTTAAAAAAAGTTTTTGAAGTGAATAAGTGAGCAATTTCACCGCAATGACACCTCCTCTTGGACGAGCAACTACTTTCTGACATTACCAACTTCTTTGCAGATAAAAATATAATATTTCAATGAAAAATCAAAAGAAATAAGATAAGATAAGAGAGAAAGGTAAGTTTTGAGGAGCTCTAGTTTTTGTCTTTGGGGATCTGTTTTAAGGAAGGTGAGAAGCGTAAGTTTTGTGGTGTAATTCGTGTGTTTCTTCGGTAGATTTTAGGGTGGGTTGGGTTTTAGTTGGGCCGGGTTAGGGTTTAATTGGGTAGAGGATCGGGTATGAAATAAAAGTGAGAAGTTGTATTCAGGAGCTGCCACATGGCACTCCGTCCAAAGTAGGGGCAATTTTGCTTCAAAGTATGACGGTAGGGGTATGGATAGCCCAATAGTATAACGAAGGTACATGTAAACAATATTTGAAAGTAGAAGGGTATATTTGGCCTTTTTTCGAAAATATTTCTTAATTCCTCCGATTTACTTAATTGGTGCTGTTTTAAATCTTTCTATTAAGATGGCTGATTGTCACCAATTAATCAATGCTTTATATACTTATATGGAGATTGGACCAATTGAAACTCCAGATATGTTTTCTTGTATGAACAATCTAATGGATAATTTACAACAATTATATAATTATTATGCAAGTATAGTTGATGATGTTGCTCATAATGTAGCTAATGTTAATCCAACTATGCAGTGTACCACTTCTTCAAGTTCTACTACTTTGTGATGATGAAATAATTGATAGTTTAAATATTTTTTCTACATTTGCTACAACTCAAACCAGTAGCAGGAACATTGATGAACTTCAATTCTACTTGAAGAAGCAAAAGGAGATTCGCACAAAGGAATTTTCAGCGTTGGGATGGTGGCGTGAGAATGAAAAACAATTTCCTGTTCTTTCCGCTATCGCTTGGGACGTGCTGAATGTGCCAATTTCAGCTGTTGCATCAGAGAGTGCATTTAGTCAAGCAAGACAACAACTAGGAGACACCCGTCACTCATTGGGAAGCAATGCTTTGGAAGTTTTAGTATGTTTCAGAGATTGGATTAGATTGGAACGAAACCAGAAGAAGGACAATCAATTCATATTGATTATGAAGAACTTACAAGGGCAATGCAAAACCTTTGAATTTACTACTTGTCAAATGTAAACCTTTCAATTTGTAACTTTGAAATGAATTTTGAAATTTGAAATAAATATTGCACTTGCAATTTGTAAGTGCAATTTTTTTCCATATTCATTGTATTCTTTATAATTTTTACTTTATATTAATATAAAATTACAATAGCTGTAAAAAAAATATCAAAAAAAATATATTTTACTATTAACCCGGCCCGGTTGACTCGTAACCCTTACGGTTTAATTTTTACCCGGATGAACCCGAACCCGTTAAGCCCCAACCCGTAACCGGCCTGGTACGTAACCCGTGAGGTTCACTTTTTACCTTACCCAGCCCGGCCAGGCCCACCCGTTTCAACCTTAATCTAATGTTGCTAATCACGCTCAAAAATATGGAAGAAGATTTTTACATGTGATTCTTTGAGAGAAAGAACCTTATTTATTTAGTTTTTCAATTTTTATATGTGCTTGGCTAGTTTTGGTAAGTTTATGACTAATGGTTAAAGGTTGGTAAATTGCGACTTATTTGGGACATTTGTGTAACTTTCCCGAAATTTTACCTCCTATAGTAAATCTTTACACCCTATTTATTATAACTAAAAACCCTTTAAAAATATTATTTTCTATAGCTACCTTTTTAATTTTTATAACAAAATATATATTTATGGTCACTTTCTTCTATTAAACTATTAACTACACTGTCTAATATTTCTCTCTCTTATTCTTTCAGTTTATTATCTCCCAAAATCACGTATAATATCTTATTTCTCTCTCTGCGATCTCTCTCCACTATCTCTCTCTCATTCTTTTCTATATGAACCAGAAAACTGGTTTCCTCCAACAGACGGTGAATTTTTTCATGATTTCCATGGTTATCACTACTCTTCAGCCATGCAAATAATGACTTTTCCATGATTTCCTAGTTTTCTCACATCCTTTTCAAAATTGTTCTTTCCCAATTCCACATGACGTGGAGGCGTGACACCAAAATTTTTCCCTTATGATTCATGATTTCTTGCTGCTGTCAAGAACTATGAAATTGTGCAAGTCGTAAATCATCTACACGGATTTTCACCACTCACCACTAAAGTTTTGGGTTTTTGGCTGGTTAAAGCTTCTTCTTTTTCTCTTCAACAATTTTTTTTTAAATATTCACCATTGTTAGGTTTTCTGCAGAATACCCACTAAAGCACTCAATTTCGAAGGGCCATCTTTCAATTTGCAAATCACTCAAGAGGAACCTGTATTTTCAAGGTCATCAGCAACCATTGAAGCCGGAAGGAGAACAAAAATACGTAATGACCCTAATTGTAGATGTATTTATATGTATTCAAGTCTGTATACATTGATTTTTAGTTTCTATAGTGGTTTTCTCTTCTTGTATTTAGATGTATTTATATGTATTCAATAAGGCATACACTGATTTTTATTTTGTACAGTGATTTTTGATTGTTGTATTTAGATGTATTTATATGTATTTGAGTTCTTACAACAAGGTTTTTAAATACATTGTTAGTTCTATCATTTTGATGTTATTCATCAATTAGTTATGCATTCAATCTAACTGCATTCATATTTATTTTAAACCTAACTGTATCCATATGTATTAAGAACTACAATACAGTGAAATACAGTAAACTACGCTCAATACAAATAGAAAATCAGTGAATACAACCAATGAAATATATCCTATAAAGCAGTAATACCACGAATTAGGAATAAATAAAATATTGTGAATACAAAAATAAACTTGAATACATTGAACACAATTGTTAGATACAACAAAATACAAGATGAAATATGCAGGCAGTAGGTTACTATTACAGGTGTCTACGACATAAATGCATGATGTATTTATATACAAAAAATCGAATTTTAAAATATTTATGTAGATACTTGTATCAATTCCGAGCAAAACATCGAACAATGGCAGAAAAAAACTCGAATTGTATCAGAAAAAAAGAGGGGCTGAAACTCTGAAGAATGCTTTTTAGCCAATTTTTACTATTGTATTCTATTCATGAATACAGTAGCTCGAACATATCAAATACATTACCATAACAACTGAAAGGTAGCTACATAAAGTAATTATGTATATGGTAGCTATAGAAAGTTAATAGCAACTAAACAATAGTCATTTCTGAAAATTCCTCATGTTTCATTCGAACAGACGAACATTTTTTTTATTATTTGGATTTCCCATCCGGTGTCCGGTACCACATTGGAGCCCGACTAAATTCGGATTCGCACCGGAAAATCCTACATTGGGGGGAGGGGGGGTTGGGTACCCCCCCGAAAAACCCAGGGGGGGGGGGGGGGGGGGGGGGGTAAAACTCTCCCTAACAAAGGCGACTCCATACTCAGGAACTCGAATCCAAGATCACTGATTAAAAATGAAGAAGTACTTATCCACTCTACCACAACTTGTTGGAGAACAGACGGACAGTTGCATATGATGAAAGATCTTGTTTCCGGATGGATTTTTTTGTGGGAAGAGAATATTTTGGGAATTAATTAAGTAAAATAAGTTAGACATCACAAAAGAGTTTAACCATTTGTAACAGGTTAGTTTTTACCCTCTTTTCTTGGTTACTAATCAGACTTATCATGACTTAAAGTAAACTTTGAACAAATATTCACTCGACACATTTATTAATTTAGTTTATTTTAATCCGCTCAAATTTAAATAAATTTATTCGTTTGATCGAAATATAAAATAGTTTTCATAATATGTCAATAGGGTCATACGATATTAGCTCTAAGTATGAAATCTTATAGAAGCACTTTCTTTTATTTGATTGATTATGCTTATTCCCAGGCCAACCCTTAGGTAGGAGGGACACATGGTCCCCAATATATATATATATATATAGTAATTTAAAAAATAAATATAAATGTTTGATTCGATTCATTTAAGTAATGATTATGTATCACAATTTCGTCATAACATCGAAGGCTTTTATGTAAATATATTGGTAAGGCAGCTTGGTATCCAAACATAAAGAATTATGATCATTCTTATGTACATTAGAAATTGAGTGGGTATATGACATATAACAAAAATGGTATTCTGGATCATAAAATAATATATATATATATATATATATATATATATATATATATATATATATATATATATATATATATATATTGGCACACCAAGACTCAATGCTTAGCTAGTTGCATTGGCCGATTTGGGGGATACATCTTTACTTTTAGTGTTCATCTTTGGTTCATTTTTCACTTCAGCATCTGCTCATATTTTATTCTATAGTTGTGTGCTCGTACGCTTTCTAGTACGCTCTCGTCACTTTCAAATTCTGAGTCCTCCTACGCTTACTTCAAAACATTATTATATTTTTGGGGATCCGAATCAATTATCCATCCGATGAAAACTATTGTTGAATATTTTCCAATTAAAAGCCAATATGGGACACGTACCAATTACCAAAATTACAGAAAGTAAAAGTAACAAAAGTTATAAATTAACCAAAAAAAGAAAAAAGAAAAAAGACAACAGGAAAAAGAGAGGTATTTGATTTAATTTTATAAAGTTCCAAATAGACAATTTATAACTTTGCCGCTCTAAAGTCTAAACTCCCTAAGCTTTGAGAGGGCAAAAAGCTGTTTGTAAATTAGAGAGGCATATCGAAGGAGATAAAATTTCCATTAACGCCCATCACTTGTAAGCACTTCTTCCATTTTTCTTTCACGTTGCAGTTCGAATTCTCTTTTATAATTTTTGTTGTTGACAGTGTGCCCACCTGCTATTTGATAAAATGCTTACCTGAAGTATCAGCCTCTTATGTCAACCAATTCACAAAAATCGAAGTTCCCAATTTTTGGTGTCTTGAATTGCTTTATAACAGCAACAACAAACACAGCTTAATTCCATACGTGGGTCTAGGGAGGATAGTGTGTACGCAGCCTTACCCCTACCCTACGAACACAGAGAGCTGTTTCCGATAGACCTTCGGCTTAAAGAACGGGCCTTGCTGTGTCAGAAGAAGGATAGCTATACTGATTCGGTATACTCTCAAGACGCCCTTGGTATAATATTGACGATCTCACAAAGATGCAATTTCAGTGAATTGTCATTTAGTGATCTCATCTTTTACGGAATCAATCCTGTTTGACTGTACTAGAATATGTGGAGCTCAGCATGTCTGGAGCACGGGAGAACTTTCGTTTGCTGATATTACTACCAGTATTCGATACTGATTCATTCATAGCATTACTATACCTTCCCTATTCATTGCGAGTTGGTTATTTGTCAGCAAAGGTTTAGCTTACGATGTGTTTGGAAGCCCTCGGCCAAACAAGTATTTTACAGAGAGCCGACTAGGAATTGCATTAATAACTGGCCGTTTTGATCCTTTGGAACAACTCGGTGAATTTAGTAGATCGTTTTAGGAGGCCCTAATGACTAAAGATCGAACCTATCCAATTTTTATAGTACGATGGTTGGCTGTTCACGGCCTAGCTATACCCACCGTCGTTTTTTTTGGGATCAATATTAGCAGTTATCCAACGGTAAAAATAAAGCAACAAGCAATAATAACAAAAAAGAAATTGATATATGAAGAAAAGATGTAATCCTTGCATATTTTAGGTTTATTATTATTCTGTGACATGTATGTAATACCTTTTCTATATCCTATTATAGCTGTTACCATAGCTGATTGAATTGCTATTCTTTAGGGACATTGCATGTTCTAAAATGCTGAAAATGTAAGCACTTTTCATGTACGTACTATGTGCAAGAATTATTTAGCTTGTGTAAATTCATAAGCGGAGCCAAAATTTGAAGCTTATGGGTACGAGATTCTAAATTAATAATTTGTACATATTTTGTAGATCCCTTATGACAAAAACAGAGTTTGAACCAAAGCTATTGGGTTCGGCCGAACACGTAACCATAGAGCTAGCTCCGCAACTGTGTGCAATAGGTTCTGTAGGGCATATGAACTAGTCTGAGGTTCATCAATTATGCTTTATGATGATGCTGCGACTATTTTGTGGTGCTCATTATTTGTTATGTTGTGTGTTTGGTTTTGTTTTCTTTATAGTTCCGCAGTTGCACGATATTTTATTTTGGTCATTTATTTGTTCTTGGAAGTGCAAGTCCAGAAATAACTAACCTCTATGTTCTGTTAAATTATAGTAAGATAAGTTCATATGATGCCACAAAATTTTCAGTGCTAGCCGTAACATGTAATTTGAGATTTGTATAATTTGGTTGAGTTTTGTTCTCAATGTTGCTTCCTTCTTTTTATGAAGAGTTGATCTATAAGAAGCTTCATGGCTTCAAGTAGGCCGCGTGGCAGCAGTTTCTCTCGAAACATATCTAGTGCAGCTACATCTCAGATTCCTGGAGTAAAGCTTGGTCCAAATGGCACATCATTTCTTTCATCAGGCATACCAGATCTTGACCGTAATTCCCACTATACCTCCTTTAATGTCTCTTTTCCTTTTCTTTGTTCTCAACATTATTATTTCTCTTTCTTCTGTTACTAGCTAGCGTTATATATATAAACCTTTTCTTTTCCCATTTGCTTGTTATATTCTCTTTCCAGAGATTTTGGGAGGTGGCTTTACTTTGGGAAGCCTAGTCATGGTCATGGAAGACCCCGAGGCACCTCATCATATGCTTTTACTGAGAAATTTTATGTCTCAGGGCCTGGTTCACAAGCAACCCCTGCTTTATGCCAGCCCGGAAAGAGATCCACGAGGCTTTCTTGGAACTTTGCCTAGCCCAATGGCTTCTAAGGATGAGAAGCCTCATGAACGGCCTGTGGAACAGGTTTATACCTTCCTTTCCAACATCTTAACACAATATTATATATGAAACTAAGGATACTTGATATGATGATAATATAGACGTTGATGGTTCCTAAAAAGCTGACCTTCTAATCCATTTTATATTACAGGATTCAAATTTAAGAATTGCTTGGCAATATAAGAAGTATTTGGGGGAACAAAATTCAGAGGTCCAAAGAGGTACAACCGCTGTAAGCTGATTTGCTTTAGTTCATTCATTTTTTAACTCGTACAGTTAATAATGACAATTTTCCCTCTGGAGAAATTGGCTTCAGTTGAATACGGTAAACCTTTTCCTGCGTTGTCTAAGTCAAGTTTGTTCTGAATTGGGCTGTCTTGTGACTAGGTGACTTAAAATGTCCATGATATCATTTACTGGTTAAAGCATAAAGAAAGAGGAAATGGATCTTGTCAGAAGTCTGCTAAGGGCATTCTGTGATGAGATTGACTCAACAATGCCCTAGGAAAACTAGTAGATTAACTTTTATACCTCTGGTGAAATTTTCAACCGAATGATGCCTTTTTGAAGTGCCTATTTACTAATGATTTTTTTTTTAAAGCCACAAATAAGATGTTTCTATGCTTAAACAACTTGTAAGGTTGAGTTGCAATTTCCATGGCTGTCCAGGTTTTAGGTGGACGTTATTGACTCCAGCTATCTTCATGAAATTTACTTCTAGAAAATCTTTAGGGGCATAAGTTGATCATTACATTTGGTAGTCTCTGTTGATTGTTGACTCCCTGTTTCTGTCCCACTTGACTATTTGAAATAATATCATCCATGATAAAGATAAAACGGCTGATAGTTTGAAGGCTTTGAGAATGTTATGAAATAATTGTTTTAAATGTATGACAAGTCACGCTTCTGTAATCAAGTACTTTGTGCAGTGTTCTTTTTATAGTTGCCCTCTTATTTAATATGGAAGACTTTCTATTCATTTGTTTTTAATTATGCTGTTAAATGAAAGCGAGACCCTATGCTGAATCTGACGATTAGCTTGTGCATCATTTATGCAGGCGGAAAAGCTGAATACTGCAATGACTTCGACATGCGAAAGCCCCTGGAAAGGCACTTCTATAGTGGGCAGCGGGTTGATTGCATTAGTCTTCGAGATTCTCCCAATCTAGTGCCTCTACTGGAACGTTGTTCAGCCTTTTCATCTCAAATCTCAAAGTATAGTTATATCTTTGTTCAATACGGTTTTAATGTTGGCTACGGTTTATGAACCAAAATTCCAATTCGTCAAGTTGCCAAATAACGGAATAAGGATATCTTTGATACATGTCTTTTAATGAGATAGAAATTGGATATGGGACTGCATTTGGATGATGCAAATAGTTGTTAATTGTGTGCTGATGCCTGCCTCAGTTATCTTAAAAGTGGTGGTATGACATAGGGATAACCAAGAGACTCTTTTGCGTGGAAGTATGCATAGAGGAATTGGTAATAGGTAAAAAGGCTGGGAAAAGGATAGAGAAAAGAGACAAAATTGATTGGCCAATCCATGATAAGAATGCAAATCTAACATACGTTAGCTGGATAATCTTTCATATGATTTGACACAAAATATCTAAAATATTGATATAGAATCGCAAGCAACTTACAAATGTTTCTTCTTTACATTTGTGCAATTCTGATATCTGCTATAGATTTTTTGGGAATTAGAAGATCTAGCTGATACAGAATATCCTTGTAAGCTGTAGTTTCTTATAATGTATTACATGGGCCTATTTATTATGCTTTCTTTTTCCCTTTTCAAGTAACTTTACAGAGGTGCCATCTTTTGGTATTCCCAACCTCTACCCTGCTCCCCCCCCCCCCCCCCCCCCCCCTGCAATTGAGTTTTTCTTATGGTTGACACATCTTTCTTAAGTATATAACGTGAGAAAAGATACACTATTTAATTGCCCCTGTACTCGTAATTGTTTATGCTGAATATGAGACTGAATAATTTTTTTATGTCAGTTGAATAGTGAAATAATAATGATATTATGAATCACACTTTTATTCAAAAGCATCATCGCCCAATCTCAATCGAGAAAGCGAACAAACATGTATGATAAGTCATCACTAAGCTAGTGGTTTCATTGAAAAAGATTGGTGAATTACTGATAGTGCTAATCAAGCATCCCACTGTGCTATTTTATGTCCAGTTTGGCCCCCCTCCTCAATATGCTGTTATCAGGATTATCTTTCAAATTGTTGTTTTTGTCAATTAAGATCTGTTACCTTTTCGAACTATCCTTGCATGAGTTTTTGATTACGTGGCTCTTTAGTTCTTCTAATTATATAAGTTGAACTGTTGCATATGTGTAAAAGTTTCTTCTAATATTATGTCAGATCTGATGGCAACATCACATGTGCTGGTCGTATTGCCATTCAGTCACTATGTTCTCCTCAGTGCGACTTCTCTTACAAGGTTATTTTCTGGACTTCGGTTACTTGTATTCTACTTATGCTTTAAGAAAGAATATTCTCCAATAATAACCCATTGCAGGACTAACTAGGCTATCAAAATCATGAGTTTGTTTCTAGAGAGGTGGTAATTTTTTGGGGGTGGGGAGCAAGGGTGATATTATGGAATATATGCATGAGAAATTGTTTTTTGGGCTCTTTTTGAGTTGATATTGCCCTGTGCACTGTTCAGTGCAAAATTTGATTCTGTACTTGCATCTCGTCGTAGGAGTGGGATATGCTTTCTTTTATAAGAACCTTGAAAGGTATGGTTCGATCTTCGGGTGCAGTTGCAGTCATATCTTTTCCACCCTCACTTGTCTCACCAACTTTTTTAAAGAGATGGCAGCATCTGGCTGATACCTTGATATCTGTCAAAGCAATTCCTGGTATACCTTTGTTTAATTATAGAAAGTTTCATCTTGTTCTGCTATAAGATGTGACTAAAGCTTGCTGCAGACGAGGACAAGGAATTGGCGAAGCTTCTCACTGGTTACCAAGACATGTTGGGCCTTCTGAGTGTACACAAAGTGGCACGCATAAATACCCAGGTGAATGACCTTTTCTGCATTGACTATTAATTACAGGAGTTGATGCCGTTCTAACACTTTTATGGAATAAGTATTTTCCTTACTTGTCTTCTTGTTGATAATGGACAAATGAGCTAAACATCCAAATGATGCTTGACGTTTGACTTAGAAACGCTAAACATTTTCTAAAAGCATTAATGACTTGGCAGAATGCATGTCGTTCTTAGATTTTTGGCTTGTCTTCTTTTCTAAGACTTGAGCATCATAAATAAGGTACGTGAATATTATGGCAAATAATAGAGAAAATGCAGGTAAAGTGGCCGTTGATGATAGTCTTGGATAATTAACAGATCTGTTGCGTAGCATCTAAAATGAAATCAATCATCCTGTGGGAAAGTGATACTCCCTCCGTTCCAATTTATGTGAACATGTTTGACTGGGCACAGAGTTTAAGAAAAAATAAGACTTTTGGAATTTGTGGTCTTAAACAAGTCAAAAGGGGGTCCAGAGTATTTGTATGGTTATAAAAGATTCTCATTAAGGGTAGAATTGGAAGTTTAAGCTAAATTATTTTCAAATTTAGAAAGGGGTCATTCTTTTTGGAACGGACCAAAAAGGAAATAGGTTCACATAAACTGGAACGGAGGGAGGGAGTAATATTTCTAAGTTCTGTGTAATTGGCTGTTATTTTCTGTCTATCAAACTTATTGGGTAAGTGGTCCAAAACATTTCACAGGTCCCTGCAATTCTGGAAGCCACAACATTCTCAATGAAACTGCGAAAGCGAAGGGCATTGGTTTTAGAATGCCTTAATCAAGCCCCTGTTGATGGTTCAAGTGGAAGTTCATATGGTACTTCTAGTAGTTGTTCTGGAAGTTCCAAGACAGGTAACCTTGACTTCTAGATGATATTAAGCGCGTTTGCTTCAATTTGTCACAACTTAAGTCATGCTCCTGTAATTGCTGGATTTGCTGGTCTAAACTTGGTCGGAATGCAAGATTTAGTGTTACTGTCAGTTGCAAGAAGGTCATGGGAGAGATGGATCGAGCAATCATTCTTACGTTTCTGTTACACATTCTGAACTTTGTTTATGAAAGCCGTTCAAGAAGAGGATTGCCAGGACGCATAGTTCTTCTCACTGTATTATAGATTCATAGTGGTTTACTGTAGGATCAGCTTACAATTGTGACCTGGACTTGCTAGGATTGAGTACATTATGTTTATCTTTACGATCAAATATTTAGGAAATTGTATTGAAGGATATGCATTACAGTTAAACTTATCAAGTCAGCTTTCTTGATTCCTGAATTTCAACAATGACTAGAATCAATTCAATTAGCTGTTTCATTGGGATTGCCACAGTGATGATTTTGGATTCAATGTCAGGAACTCAAAGGATGAACTCATAAAGTTTAAATTTTGGCCGTCTTTGACGACCAACACGATTTGGCTAAACATCAAACACCAACATGTCTCTTTTTTTCTTTTTCAAACCGACATTATCTCCTACGTTGTATTTTTCAACCTTACTTCCAACATCGGTCACCATGCTGATGGTTGAGTTCTCCTTGATCAAGTTTATTGCACAGTTTTCCTGTAACATATGTTTAATCTCGTCGGCACTAAACCTCCATCCTATAGAGAAGGTAACACAACCGAATGATTTGGCTGCATTGTAGATGAACGATCCTCAATATAATTTCCAATACTTGAGAAGCTGCTCGTAATTCATCATATAATTTCTTAACTAATGTATTAAAAAGAAATCAAACTCACCTTTTTATGTCCCAAATATCGTAAAATACTAGAATTGCATGAAACAAAACTCCAATGCAGTATTTACATAATCCATTGGAATGACTTCAACATCTGTTGTTATATTGTGTTTTGCAGCAAAATCAAGCATTTCTTGTGTCTCTTTCATCCCTCCTATACCACTTCCAGCTACAAGCTTCCTCCCTGTCATTATATGTAGTAATTCTCAACTGATTTACATTTCTAGGAACTAAAAAGCTTAAATATGAGATAGTAATTACACGAAAATCTTGATAAAATTTAATCCACTCAGCCATAAGTAATGGAAGGATTGGTAGGTCGACGGGTTTTTCAGGTGCACCAAGAAATATAAGCTTTCCATGAGATTTCAATAGCCCGATCAATGGATGTATGGAATGATCCGCGTAGACTGTGTCAAGAATGCCATCCATTGTGTCCATAGCAGTCTATGAATATAGGAAATAGTGTTGAGCACCAAAGTTGTTGCCATGGCGTACTGGTAAAGTTGCTGCCATGTGACCAGGAGGTCACGGATTCAAGCCGCCAAAATGTGACCCAGTAACTTTTGCGGAGACCCTATAGTTTTATTAAAAAATCCAATATCGATCGTGGTTTACAATTATAGCTTTCATACATGTTTGTTTCTTTTTTTTCTTCTTTTTTTTTATCATCTTCCTGATAAAGAACGAACAAGAGTAAAAACGAAGTTGATTCAAATAAAGATTTCTCTGGTACCCTATGTCAATAAAAGTAAAAGAAAGAAAATAAGGGCGAAAGAAAGATACCAAATCAATGGTGTATCAGGCTGCCTGTCTTTTTGTAGTTGGATCTCCAAATTTTTTGGAATGCTCCAAATTCGACGAAAATGTTATTCTATGACAATAGATGGTTGAAGGAAAAGAGTTCAAGATTACAAGTAATTACCTGCAGCTGATCCGGATTAGTGCTAACTAAAAACGAGTCAGCACTGAGGCGTTCATGAGCTTCCTTGTGTTTATTTCGAGATGTACTAAAATAACTGTCACCTTTAGCCCCATGGCATTGGAAAACTTGACATCAACATGGCCAAGTCCACCAAGACCTACTACACCAATGTGAAGACCTGGTTTGTCTAATACAAAGTATCTCAACGGCCTGTACATTGTAATTCCAGCACAAAGGAGAGGGGCTAGGGGCAAGTTTTCTGGTACATGAAAAACAAAACGTTCATCGACAACAATCATGTTCGAGTAGCCTCCATACGCTGGGGTTCCATTGCATTGTAGGTGGCTATTCCCTGAGGACTATAAATTTCAAGATCGTTGGTGCAGTTTTCACAAGATCGACATGATCCACAATATCTGACTTTTCTACCTTGATACCAGCCTCAGTTACTTCGCCCACAATCTCATGTCTGAATCCATCAAATAACTATAAGAGTTCGAACTCAAACTTTCAATACAACGACAATAACAAATCCACTATATTCCCAGAGGTGGGGTCTGGGGAGATAGTGTGTACGCAGACCTTACCCCTATCTAGCGAAGGACTCAAAACTTTTAGTATGAAAAGCAAATAGTGTACCTTAAAAAAATGTTTGAAAATTTCTAATAAATCTTGAAAATTTGCTTTGTTTCCTTCCAGAGTTGCCAATACGGACTGGCAATAAAAAATGTTATTTTCAGTGTACCTTAGATACAACAAGCATCTCGCGTTTACGCAAAGTTCGGAAAATTAACGAGTCTACCTTTGATGTAAGAAGCATCATTGGCTGCTTTCATAGTTTGAACCCGTAACCTTTACGTCATATAGCGATAATTTTATCGTTACTCCAAGGTTCCAATGACTAACTCAATACTTGATGTAGTTTTACGAAGAAGAGAAGAGAAAATTCTATAGCTAGGTTAAAGGAAGAAGATAAGCTAAGGAAGATCTTGCATTTCATGAATGAAACAGTACACGCTACTGCTATTACAAGACCTAAGCTTAGGGCTAATCTGTAAGAGTAAATAACTAATAGACTTAAGTGTAATAAAACAGGGACCAAAGTGTAACATATCAAACTTCATAACTACTATAACTAATTTATTCATGTATCCCTATTAATGCTATAAGTACTACTCCTGCCTGCACAGACTACTCTGTATCATATCAATACTCCCCCTAATTCTTAAAAAAATCTCACTTGTATTTGGATACTCTTTTTAATGTTAAACTTCTTTTAGTAATAATGTTTAAGACGTTACTATATGAAAAAGCATAAACTACAGAGGTATATTGAAGAAGACAAAGTTCCAATAGCGCCAACACTTGTAAGAAATTCTTCCATTTTTGTTTTCAGTTAGAATATGTGTACTGATGTTAAATCTCAAATGTGGACAAGTAGATATATTCTCCATTTCACAATATTCAGTAAAGCCAAAATCAATAGCTACAGCCCTAGTTAAGATTTAAACAATTGGAATACGAATCTAAACTCATTAAGCAAAGAAAATAGTACGGTAACCATGTCATGCGCCTCCCATGTGACCCAGCTATTCCGGGTGGTAAGAATGTTCTTCCTGTAAAGTTTTTGTATATTATGTACACCGGCCTGCTGTTTGATGAAATGCTTAATAGAATTACCTGCCTTTTTCTGTCAATCATTTTTAAAATTTTATAAATCAAGGTGATTGGACGTTTCAGATTCTGCGTATCTTGAATTGAATCATTGAGATATGAAGAAAAGATTTAAACATTGCTAATAGACATTGATTGTTGATAGTAAAGTATAACTGAAGATATGCTGAGAATGAGATCATGAGTATAGATGGTAGACCATGAATAGAGTAACGTGAGCGTAGAAGCTTTAGTACGGTGCTGAAGTTCGTAAACATAGTTATGCAAAAGCATATCAGAAACTCTCTATAACAACATCCCTATATAACAACACTTTTTTATAAAAGCCAAGCTTTTTCGGAACCAAATTTTTTGTTATATTATAATATATGTTTTTTATAATAGCACTTCGTTATAACATCCAAAATATTCGGGCCAAACGAGACTGTTATAGAGAGGTTTGACTGTAGAATAGATTTAAAGCAGAAACTGAGCAGCACAGAGGCAGATTAGCATGTGTTATTCTTTAGGAGAACATATTAGCATGTTAGCCGATGCTTAAAATGGCTGCACATTCAAGATGTTTACAAGGATTATCTAGCTTGTCGAACTCTGGTTTCCATAGGCCTAATGAACTGATCTTGAGGTTCAGGAATTCTACTATATGATGCTGAGACTATTTGGCGCTGTTCATTGTTTGTTAGCTTATTTGCACTATACTAGCATCCCTCCCTACTTTTCTGAGCCAAGGGTCTATTGGAAACAACCTTTCTACCTTCACTAGGTAGGGGTAAGGTCTGCGTACACACTACCCTACCAGACCTTAAGTATGGGAATATACTGGATATGTTGTTGTTGTTGTTGCAGTATACTGACATGGTTTTATTTTCTGTGGCTCCTGTAGTTCTGATTATGTAGGACTGATATCTTGATGTTGAATGGGTTGTAAAAGTTTCTTCTTATGTAGTGTCAGATCTGATGGCAACATTACATGTGCCAGTCTTATTGCCACTCATTCGCTTTGTGCTTCTCAGTGTGACTTCTCTGACAAGGTTAGTTTCTGGATTTCGGTTACTTGTAATGTGACTTGTTTACGAGAAGTATATTGTCCGATAAGAGAAATCACCTAATACTTTTCACCGCTGGTGGAATTTGCTTGATTACTAGATCATAACCCGTCTAGCTCAGTTGGTAGAGCGCAAGGCTCTTAATCTTGTGGTCGTGGGGTTCGAGCCCCACGGTGGGCGCTTTACTTTTTCCTTCTTGAGCCGAGAGTCTATTGGAAACAACCTCTCTACCTGTTAGCTACGTTGCGCGAACTTTTCAAAATACTGCCGCACCCATGTCGGATTCTCCAAAAATACACTGCTTTTGGCGATCTGTTTGGAGAGTCCGAGCAACATATCCTGTTAGGTAGGGGTAAGATATGCGTACAGACTACCCTCCCTAGACCCCACCTGGTGGGAACATAATGGGTTTGTTGTTGTTGTTACTAGATCATACAGGAGTAATTAGTTTCCAGCTTCTAGAGAGAGTAACTCTTAAGCAAAAAGATTTGGCTTCATTGAAGATAAAAGACTTCCATTCCAATATTTGAGAAGCTACTCATAATTCATTATATATTCTCTAAAGCAATGTTTCACAAGAAGAAATGAAACTCACCATTTCATGCTCAAAGTAATCATAAAATACTAGAATTGTATGAAGTAAAACTCATAATCATTCTGCTTTAAGGGTCTTAGCAACATCAATGACGAAACGGTATTTAACATCAGCCTTGGCGAGACGCTCCATTGCAGTATTTACATAATCCATCGGAATGACTTCAACATCTGCTGTTATATTGTGTTTTGCAGCAAAATCAAGCATTTCTTGTGTCTCTTTCATCCCTCCTATCCCACTTCCAGCAACAAGCTTCCTCCCTGTCGTTATATGCAATTCTCAACTAATTTACACTACTAGCAACTAAAAGAATTTAAATATGAGATGATAACACATTCCTTGCACGGTCGTACAAAAATCTAGACAGTGAGAGTAATCAACTCACCCATAAGCAATGGAAAGACGGGTAGCTCGAGGGGTTTTTCAAGTGCACCAAGCAAGATAAGCTTCCCATTAGTCTTCAATAGGCCAACCAATGGTAAGATAGGGTGAGTAGCAGCGACTGTATCGAGAATGCCATCCATTGTGCCCATAGCAGCCTATGAATACAGGAACCACAGTTGACTATTATGTTAATATATGACAATAGATATTTGTTTTTATTTTAAGTGATTCGAATTTCAAAATTTAGTGTACCTATTGTTGAAAAGACACAATTTTTTCTAAAAAGATGTATCAAATCTTTGTAGGACACATTTATTCGTTAAAGGAAGAGATGTATCCATTCTTCGTAGGACATATCTATTCACTACAATGTGCCTTGGTTATATTTCACTCTATATGAATACCTCATATGACCTTGAAGATTTAATTTTAAGAGTTATTTGGAGCTTCTATTTGAGTGCACGTCAGAAGATTCTTGAGTGGTTAGTTATATTTTAGGAGTAGGACGTCGTTTTCCTAATGCACTTATCTACTACCGGGACATAGTCCTCAATAGCGTGCCTCCAACCGCTTTTCTTGCGTCGTCGATTTATCCCTTCATTTATTGTTAGCTATTGCATCTTGTGTGTCGTAAAGTTTTCTTCTAGTTAGGACGTTTATCTTTAGTATTTTATCCAGCAATAGATGGTAGAGAGAAAGAGTTAAAGATTAGAAGTTTACCTGCAGCTGATCCGGATCAGTGCTAATAAAAAACGAATCAGCACCAAGATGTTCAATGGCTTCCTTCTGTTTACTTGGAGATGTACTAATCACCGTCACCTTTAGCCCCAAAGCCTTAGCAAACTTGACACCAACATGACCAAGTCCACCAAGACCTACTACACCAATATGAAGACCTGGTTTATCTAGTCCAAAGTATCTCAACGGGCTGTAGGTTGTAATTCCAGCACAAAGGAGAGGGGCAGCGGCTGCTAGAGGCATGTTTTCTGGGACATGAACGACGAAATGTTCATCAACAACAATCATGTCCGAGTAGCCTCCATAGGTTGGTGTTCCATCATGGTAGGTTGCACAGTAGGTAGCTATTCCCTTAGAACAGTAGTTCTCAAGATCATTGGTGCAGTTCTCACAAGACCGACACGATCCAACTAAGCACCCCACACCAGCTTTCTCCCCAACTTTGAATTTCTCCACCTTGCTACCAACCTCAGTTACTTCACCCACAATCTCATGTCTGCATCCATCATACGAGTTCGAATTCAAATTTAAAAGTATGAAAGCAAATAGAGGTATTGAATTTGAAGGTTGCAAGAGATGATCCTTAACTGAGCCAAAAACACTTAGACCTTAGGCAAGAACTATTAATGTTTGAGTTATATTTTGATACACTTACTGTAAAAAAACACTATCATGTCACATAATCGATAACAACCAGTAACGGTCCATACAAAGTGGGATTAATAACATAGAAATAAGGCAGGTTACTAGCTAGAAGAGGTTAAAATATGCCGATGGTGTAAAATTTCTTTATACTGTCAGTGCTTATAAGTTAAATCCTAATGTTTTGACAAAGGACAAATTTTTCGGATGTAAGCATAAATGACCTTACTAATATCTACTAAGCTCCTATTTAACATGGTTTTTATAACTCAAAATTTGTTCAAGGGAATCATAGTTTAATTTATTTTTCTCTGAACTTCATACAGTTTCAGCAACAAATTCTCCTATTTTAAATCAGGGGCACTCATGCCCACCTCACAGCTGTGATTTCTTAAATGTAATTATTAAGAGGCTATTTCCTGGCTAAGCTAAAATTTATGGTGGTATCATAGCCTATGTTGCACGGACTCTCCAAGATGTAGCCACACCCGTGTCGGATCCTTCAAAAATGCCCTACTTTTGAAGGATCTGACACTTATCCGGCCACAATTTGGGAGAGTCCAAGCAACATAGATCATAGCTCAAGAGCAATGCTATAAATATGCAATATGTGGTAAATACCAGAAGCTAGTAAAAGAGTTCTGCATATACAACAACAACAACAACCCAGTATAATCCCACAAGTGGGGTCTGGAGACCTTACCGCTACCCTAGGGTAGAGAGACTGTTTCCAATAGACCCTCAGCATCCTTCCCTCCAAGAACTCCCTACCTTACTCTTGGGGTGACTTGAACTCACAAACTCTTGGTGGGAAATGGGGATGACTCGAACTCAAAAGAGTTCTGCATATACATGAAATATAATACTTTCAAGAATCTAAAATTGGGACCATACCCAGGGACCATAGGATATTGAGAAAATCCCCATTCATTTTTCAATTGATGAAGATCAGTATGACAGATACCACAATAAAGAATCTTCAATTTCACATCCTTATCACCAGTTGCCCTACAAAACACATCATTTGAAACCAAAGAAAATCACAAACATTAACCAACATGATCCTTTAACCTTAAGTTGACCAAATCAAAATCTTGTCCTTATTACAAAAAAAAATGATATCTTAGAACAAATCAATTACCTTCTGGAAAATTTAAAGGGGGAAAGTAACCCTGAATTATCTTTAGCTGCCCAACCAAAAGCCTTAACAGGATGCACTTCCTCTACTGATTTCTCCATATTCCAATTCTTGAATTTCCTCTGTTCTTTTAGATGAAAAAGTTAAAGGAAAAGGGTGGAGATAAGTGAAATAAATGTAAGTGATGGGCTGTTTGTTAATGGTGTATATAGGTATGGCAAATTGACGTCATTGGTGATGTTTTATTGAACAGCAAAATACAGAAGTAGCCACTTGAATTATACTCCAAATCCTGTTACACATTTTTTGGGAACAAAAATTACTTTACACATCCAACCTTTTTAAAGTGTGTCTAAGACACACTATTTTTGCTACGTGGCACGCGCGTGCGTGACAAAAAAGATAAGAGCGTGAACCATTTAAAAATTAAATTCCTAATATGTTAAAGTGCCATGTGTCAAAATATATGTATTTATTTTAATTAATGGGCCCCTTAACCCCACCCTTTCCCTTCCTTTTAACCCACCCCTCCCTGTTCTTCTTACCCAGAAACCCTCCCCTTTGAGTTCGTTGCTGTTCTTTCCCCCTTCCCCATTTTCCTTTTCTTTCCGCTTCTTTTCCCCTATCTTCTCTTCCTACAATTTTAAGACTTACAATAGCGTAAAATAGTTAAAAGGAATTTATATCTAAAAAAATTCTACATATCTGAATTTGAATCATAATTAGTACTAACAATTTAGAAATCTAATGTAGTAGAGTATTGATGGTTGAGGGATAGCGGAGATGAGCCAAAAAAAGTCGAGATTTGATTGACTCTGAATTTGTTATTTACAGACCAATTTTTTTTTTGTTTGGTTGCGCTTTCATCACTGGTTTTGGTTGCTTATTTCCATTGAATATTGCCATAGATTTTGGCCATAATCAACGGCGACAACACCAAGATTTTTTTTGTTTATCGGAGAAGATGACGACAATGAGCAGCCATGGATCTGGCCATAACCAACTTTAATGAAGTTTGGAGTTTTGCATTCTATTTCTTGTGTCAGATTTGAATCTGGACTTGAAAACTTGTGACTAATGTACTAGGGTTCCTAATTTTGGTTTGTAATCCGAAGGTGCTAATTGTGGGTTGTTTTATGGTGGTGGGCGTCAATGGAGATAGGTGGAGAAGAGAAAGAGACGAAGGAGATCATCTAAGGGGTATACTTGTAATTTGATATTATTGTATTTTATTAAAACATAATGACATGTGGCACTACATTATTGGTGCGTGACATGTCTTGCTTTTTCTGAGATGCTTAAATATAAAAGTGGTGTGTATTAGACACACTCTGAAAAAGTTGAGTGTGTAAGATTATTTTCGTTCGCAAAAAGTGTGTAACGGAAATTTGGTCCAAGGTGGTAACCTATGTATTTTGACTTTATTGAACTAAAGTCTTGAAAAGTTGCTTTTGCTTCCTTCCAACAGTTGACAATATGGACCGGTAATTATGGACTATAGAAAAAGTGTTCATTTGAATACTCTCTCCGGTAATAAAATAAGTGATTTTTTGACTTTTTTTGTGTGGTCCAAATTAAGTGATTTTTTCGGATTTTAAGAATGAATTAATTAGTTTTTGCTTACACGGTCCTTGAAATAATTAGTGTTGGAGTACGTGTTAGGAGTATTTATGTGGGATAGTAAATGTTAATATAATCAATTTTATTGCTAATTAATACTAAAAGGTGGATTTCTTAATCTGCGTGAAAACAGACAAAAAATCACTTATTTTGGACCGGAGGGAGTAGTTGTCAGACACATAGGTAGACCCATAATTTTTACGCAACGTAAGTGCCTCCGAATACTTTTAGTGTTTAGGATGTCAACTCCTTTAAATTAATCATTTTCAAAAAAAAAAAAAATATATATATATATATATATATTTCTGCCGAAGTTTAAGGGGTCCGGTGACCCCTTTACCCATACGAACATACTAGCCATCTTAAAAGATACTCCCTCCGGTCCAAAATAAGTGATTTTTTGCATGTTTTCACGCAGATTAAGAAATCCACTTTTTAACATTAATTAGCAATGAAATTGACTATATTAACTTTTACTATCCCACATAGATACTCCTAACATATACTCCAACACTATTTACTCCAAGGGCAATATAGGAAAAAAATAATCAATTCATTCTTGAAATCCAAAAAAATTAGTTATTTTGGACCACAAGAAAAAAAATCAAAAAATCACTTATTTTGAACCGAAGGGAGTAGTAGTAATAATTCTTTAAACACAATTTGGACACGTTTGACATCTTTGTTATTACCGTCATTATCTTTATCATTTTCTCCAAAGAATAATAGAATAAACTTTAGTAGCTTACTAGAAAATGGTGGACAGATCAATGTTTGAAAATGACTTGAACATCCTGGGCTCCTGGCACTATCAATAACTCAATATTTCGTTTATGGTCAACAAAGGCTGATCTAGGATTTTTATGTGCCACTAAAGAAATGGGGAAAAAAAATAATATCAAGTGAGAATGTTTCATGTTCCTCTGGGTAAATAACTAGGACTTAGTGGTGGCAAACAGGCGAGTCGGATCGAATATAAGCGGGTTGAAAATATATAATTCAAAAAACAGATAAATTATCTGATCCGACCCGTATTTAAGACGAATAAAAAACGGGTTATTCGGCATGGCTTCTTGAATACAATCACTTTTGGGAGAATTACTAGTCTCCCAAACTTGAGGAACCTCCAATTTAAGGCTTTACAAATGTAAAAGTTAAACACATTAGTTATCATTTTTCTAAGTGGATAATATGATTTTTATCCATATTCGGCCCGTTTTTAAAAAGTTCATTATCCAGCCCATTTTTTAATGGATAATATGGGTGGATAACTGTTTTCTTTTAACCATTTTGCCAAAACTAGGTATTCAGCCAAGTGCATCATTCAGCTTTCTTAGAGCATGTGTATGAACAAATAAATATTAAATTAATTCTAGAAAATACATACATAAAATACCTAATTTAACGAGAGACTTCACGTGTCCCATAAATTACCCTATAAATCCGCCCTTGAGTTCAAAGGAACGAGGCCAGAAGTTGTGATAAAATAGCATAGCCAAATAGAAAAATACAAAGTAGTTGTTCTCAAGACAAACCAGAAAGTCTCAGTCTTTTAAGATTGGACAACTATAGAGCTAAGCAAAGACAATGCAATTATTTAGACTTTTAAACACACGAGCTGAGAAAATAGACAGTGATTTTCAAGAACCAAAAAATGGTTTGAGCTTAAGCAGAGTTCGAATGGTTGCCAATATCGAGCACGAATCGATACTTCACATCAGACTTCAGTAGGCGATCGACAGCAGTGTTGACATAGTCCATTGGCACGACTTCAACATCTGGTGTTATATTATGCTTTGATGCAAAATCTAACATTTCTTGAGTTTCTTTTACTCCTCCTATAGCACTCCCAGCTACTAGCTTCCTTCCTGTTTTCCACGTTATGTATGTCAGTATGAAGTTTAATAGTTTAAGGTAGTTTAAGTTATATATACCGTCGTTGTAAGAAATAAAATAAAAAAAAGTTATGTGCTTACCCAAAAGCAAGGGAAACACTGGCAGTTGAAGTGGTTTTGCATATGCACCAACCATAATAAGCTTCCCGTGAGGCTTTAACATACCAAGCAATGGCAAAAGTGGATGATCTGCAGAAACTGTATCGATAATCCCATCCATTGTGTTCAATGCACCCTGTTACATTAGCCCACATAAAACAAAGATTTAAATTACAAGTGGTAAAATCAAATTACAACTTCTTTCAATAAGGAGGTAAGATTGGGTCATGTTGGACGGATTGAGTATGACGATGACCCATTATTCGACCATCTTAGAAAAAAAAGGTAGTTCGGTACACTGAGCTCCCGTTATGCGCGGGGTCAGGGAAGGGACGACCACAAGAGTCTATTGTACGCAACTTTATCCTGCATTTCTGCAAGAGGTTGTTTCCACGGAATGAACCCGTGACCTCCTGGCTGGGTCATTACACAATGTAGACCTGCCCAAGTTTGACCCTTCCATTTGCCATATCCAATTTAAAGCAACATAACATATACAATCTCCATTCAACAAACAAAAAAAAAACACTGAATTATACACACCTGAATCTCCTGAGGCTGGCTACTAAGTACAAACAAATCAGCACCAAGATGTTGAAGAGCTTCATCTTTTTTACCAATAGAGGTACTAATAACTGTGACTTTAGCACCAAAAGCTTTAGCAAATTTCACAGCCATATGACCAAGACCACCAAGACCAACAACACCAATATGCATTCCAGGCTTATCAAGTCCAAAATATTTCAATGGACTATATGTTGTAATTCCAGCACATAGTAAAGGAGCAGCTTCCATTGGCAAATTCTCTGGCCAATGAACTACAAAATGTTCATCAGAAACCATGATATCGGAGTAACCTCCATACGTTACTGTTCCATCGGAGTTAGTACCATTAACAGTTGGTATCTGACCAGGGCAGTAATTCTCCAGATCATTGTCACAGCTTGCACATTTGCGACATGATCCTACCATGTATCCAACTCCTACTTTATCTCCAACTTTAAATTTCTCAACTTTTGTACCGACTTCAGTCACCACACCCGCAATCTCATGCCTATGTTAAACAATTCAGGAAAGTATTTAAGTTCTATGCACGGACAGTATAAAAAAGCATTTTATAGAATCAGATTATCTTGGTACATATGAGTTGAATATCGGATAAACATGTAACTAGCTAAAAGAATATTATGCATTCAATGTATATAAGTTAAATCCTTTAAGGAAATAAACAAACGTCAAATACGTTAATGTTTTGTAGTTTCGAACTACTCTATCTGTTTTCAATTTAGATGACATATTAATAACGGCTTGGCTTCGCTATCGCTCATGACTTGGTATATAGCCGTGTAATCGTCGGTTTTACCACCAGAATGCCTATGAGATAGTGGTCGGCCTTTTGAATGCCTTCTTCCTGACTTTTCTAAGAAGCCCTTTACAACTATACTATAAAGGACAAGAGGTGTTCTCCTTTGGAAACTAAGCTACTTAAGTTCTTATCAAAAAGTCCTTATCGAGAGTCAATTTGACTAAACTTTGAAGCTAAATTAGATTAGTTCCATTCAATATCTTAAAAGTAAAATTAAGATATTCAAAAATTATATGAAAAGTACTATAAATTATAATTTTTCTCATGTAAATATAATAAAATTATATATTTTAAAATGTTAATTAAACTTCATACAGTTTGACTCTCGATAAGCGAAATGTATCGTAAAGGTGATTACTACTTTGACAAGCTGTAGGGGCATGGAGTAGAGTTATTGGCTCTGTTGTCAGTCCCACCTACATTTGGGGCAGGCACTGAAGGCAAACTTTATTAACCCATTAAAGATTTAAAGGCTGCCTCCACTCAACTTCTGAGAATATTAATAAGATTTAGATCTAGTGAGAATTATGTACCACTCGAGATCTAAAAATAATACACACGAAAATTTTCTTCTATTTAAATTGTAGAAAATTATGCTGAATCATTTCCTCGTGTCATTTTGCTTTGAAATATTGTACAAAGATTAATTCTTTCTTATTTTGTGTAAGTAACTATAGTATAAACATGAAATGGACAAGTTTACCCCCTGTGTTATTTTTTTTATTTTTATTTTTAACCTTACATTATTTTGATTTTCTTCCATTGGATGCATCACATACTTAAATCCTTTTATGACATCAAACTTCTTTAAATTATATCTTTCAATAAAAATGATGAAGAAAAGATAGACTTTTTTTTTTTTTAAATTACCCCCGGAGCAGACGCGGGGGCAGGATTTTCATTCAAAAAAGAAAAAAGTCAAAAAAATTGTAACTAGTGGGAATTGAACCAATGACCTTATACGGATTTTGAAACCCCTTGACCATTAAGCTATACTTTTAGCCTATGTCAAAAGGATTCAAAACGTAACATATAGAGATAAAAAACAAATTTTGCCTAATGTATTCAGTGTAATTTTTCGGCGAAGAATTTCGGATGTACCACTTCCGCCCCCTAAATCCGCCCATGCCCTGGAGTAGGGGGTGGAAAGTATACTTGTCTTGAAATGCAAAAAGGAACCGGAAAATCACAACTTAGAAACACAAAAATGAACTGGAAAATCACAAATTCCAAACACAAAAATCAAAATAAAAGGGGAAATAAATAAATTACCCAGGTACCACAGGATATCTAGTGACTCCCCATTCATTCTTGATAAAGTGAAGATCTGTATGGCAAATTCCACAATACAAGACTTTGAATTGCACATCTTTCTCCCCAGTAGCCCTGCACCATTCAACAGTAAAAAGAAAAAAAATGAAGAAAAAATTACAAAAATTATAACACCAACAACTTAAAAAAATATTTACACAATCAAATCACTTGCAATGTAATAATACGCAAATATCTATGTCCCATTTAGTGATATATAGTTAGTAGCGGAACCACAATGATGCTCAGAATTTAATATATATATATATATATATAAAACAATTTGTGACCTATATACATAATAATTTTCTCTATACTCACTATAATTTTCCTATTTGAACACCCTTCATTCTATGTACGGCATTGTATATAACATGACAAAAATAGTAACTATTAACCTACTAGAATAGGTTAAACTCGGTGGCGAAGTCAGGAATTTTATCTAGAGTGTTCAAATTTGAAAGAAGTAAAAAAAATTCGTCATATGTATGTTATATACCTCTAAAATCCAATATTTTACCTATATATACAGTATAATTTTACGATGAATGGTGGTCAGTTGACCACCCTTAGAGCTACATAGCTTCGCCCTCCGGTTAAACTACACCGATAGTGTAAAATATAATTACATTAACACTTTAAGGGCAGCCCCGTACACTAAGCTCCTGCTATGCGCGGGATCCGTGTAAAATATAATTACATTAACACTTTATGTAACTCAAAATGAGTACCTTCTTGAAAAATTGAAAGGAGAAAGAACACCAGAAGTGTCTCTAGCTGCAAATCCAAAAGCCTTCACTGGATGCTCTTCTTCTGGAGTTTTTGCCATTTCACCTAAATTCAACAATATAACAAAAATGATAACTAGCTATAATTATCAAACTTAGAATGACTAGAAAATGAGACTGAGCAAACGCATAGGCAAAGCCAATATATTTATAGTACTAGTTGGGAAAGTTTTTGCTTTTGTTACTTACTATTTTGACTTGTTTCAAGAAATACTCAATGGAATTAAAGGAAAATTTCTACTATATGTGGAGATGGGGCTAAAAGAATTTACTTTTGAGTGTACAAGTAGTTGAATTAGAGAAATAGAATAAATGCTTGCAATAATGGTTCAACTACTAGGTTTGATGAAAGTTAATACAACCACAATGGTTTGCCATTAATTTTGGTCCTGAATCTCTTGTGAGACTCATGCTTTATAGGGAAAAACCTTAGTCACACCAAGTTCTGACCTTTGAAATCAGCTTATTTTGAAAAAATACTTTTATAAAAATACCTTTAAAAAAAATACTTTTGCTGATTAATTAAATTGTATTTGACTAATTAATTTAAAAAATTCTTTGGAGTAACAATTAGTGTTTAACCATGCTTTTAAAAATACTTCGAAATGTATTTTTCTCATAAGTGCTTTTAAAAAAAGTGCTTTTAAAAAGGAAACTACTTTTTCTATTCCTCAAAAATTGCTTCAACACAAAATTCACTTTTTTTTTCCTTTCTAAAAGTTTGGGCAAATAGTTTAACTTTGAAAAAAAAATACTTTTGGCCAAAATGAAGCTTGACCAAGCAGGCTATATAACATGCATCTTTTAACTCTTATTACTTAATCATGGTTATTTAGCTCATTATAATAATTGGCCAATTCATAAAATATTACTAATTTTAGCCAAATGTTACCAATATTAGTCAATTAGCTATTTGTAGCAAAAAAAATGTCAAAATTTTGTTTTCTTTTGAGTGGGTGTTATTAGAATAGATTGGGTTCATCTTAAGGAGTTTGAATCTCAGTTTTGGGATAATTTGGTAGAGTTTGAGGTGCTTTGAATTGAAAATCCGAAGTAGAAGAACACGAAGAAAATGATATGTGTATCATATTGTGTATCATTTGTGTATCACATGCATATTCATGTGTATGAGATACAAGTGTGATACGTGTTTGATACATGTGTCGTGGAAGAATTTTTTGAACTCAATTTTAACTACGAATTGATACCAAATCAGTCCAAATCACTTCCAATCTTCCTCAAATTTTGAATATTGACTCATCATATGTTTTCAATGAATTTCAATCACACTCATAAAAAAGGTCCTTTTTCCTTAGATTTTTAGAATCTTGCATATATTTATTTTTTATATTTAATCAACTTATTTGTTATCTCGCCATAAAATTTTCTTTCCGTATCATGCTTAAAAATGTGAAAGGAGATCTTTGCGTGTGATTATCGGAAAGAAGAACCTTATTTATTTGGGTTTTCAATTTTTATAGGGAAAATTTCATAGTAGAACAACTCGGCTCCCCGCTTTTCAATTTAATAGCTCATATTTCAATTTACAATCAACTAGCCCAAAAATAATAGGCTAAAACTCAACATCCAACTCCAATAGGTTCTCAAAATTACTATTTAATTTTTAAAAAGGATTCCTCATGCATTTAAATTAATATTCGAATCAGTAACAGTAACTCAAATATTAGTTCAACAAACAAAATCCATTTGGGTGGTGAAAATTAAATTTTTTAACAAGCTTAATTATGTGAGCTTAAATTCCGAATTTGATTTTGTGAGAAATTTGGAGTGGGTGTTATTTAGACTTGTTAAAAATAGTATAAGGAGATTGTATATAAATTTTGAAGTCATTTCATGGAGATTTGGACTGGTTTTGAACAAGAATTGCAATTGAAATCGTGGAAGAAGTTCGTCTACAGACGCTTGTAATGTGTATAAAAGTGTATAATAGGCTTGTATAAATGTGTTTAAAAGTATATAATAATGTATAATAGTGTATAAGGTGTGTTTCTACACTCGTATACACTATTATACAAGATTATACATAATTATACAAAAAGCGGACTTCTCTTCTTCCTTAGGTCTTTTCTGAAATTTAACTCAAATCTTGCTCAAATCTACTCCAAATCACTTCAAATTTAAATTTTAAGCTCCTCTCGATATTTTTAATTAATTGGAACAACACCCAATCCAAACAACTAACAAACTCAAAAAATCTTATTTTCGAAAGCGAAGTTTCGAATGCCCTTCAATGGTGGACTTCTAACTTGAAAATCTGACTAACTTGAAAATTGTCTGAATACAACACCAGAGCAAATCATTTGCTAAAACACAAAAATGATTCAATTTTAAGTGAAATCTTTTTCGGCAGAACAAAAACAACATAAAGTGGGTAAAAATGGCTATTGACCACCAGAAATTCATTCTCCGATGACCTCGTTGACTTTATCGTTGACCTTTTCACCTAGAAAAGTGAAGGAAAAAATGGTTAAAGGAGGTTATCCACCGCCGGAGATTTATTTTCCGATGGCATCGTTAACTTTGTCGGCGGCCTCTTGATTGACTTCTGAAAGTTGAGGAAAAAAAAGAAAATGGATACAGGAGGCTGTCCATTTTTCTTCTTCACCTTGGGTTAACTTATGAAAACTTTCTTACACATTATATGCAAAATGGGCTATATCGGGTAAAAATTTAAAATATGGGCTCTTTTTAGTTATAAGATTGGGCCGACTGACATAGAATGTAATTCTTTCATTTTTATAGGTGCTTGGATAGTTTTGGTAAGTTTATGATTAATGGCTAAAGATTGGTAAGTTAGGACTTATTTGGGACATTTGTGTAAGATTCCCTTCAATATACACTTTTTCTTTAATAATCTATCTATCTATACTATATTAAAAGCATGAAAGCCATTAGCGAAATATCATTCGTCATTTTTACCCTCTAAAATATAAAGTTCGCATTAAACAAAATAGTAATTTTAAGAAAGCATCTGCCTCGCCTAAATTTTCACCTCTACGTTCAACTCCCTATGTTGGAGTATTAAATGTGTTTATGTTGTAGTTAATACGTTTTAGGTTTAGGACCTTTTTTTATAGTTAAATTTTTTTACCTAACCTAAATTTTCGCCTCCTATTCAACTCCTTACGTTGGATTATTAAATGACTTTGTTTGTAGTTAGTACCTTTTAGGTTTATAAGATTTTTTTTGTAGTTAAAGTTTTTTGCTTAAATCTCACACACAATTTCTTTTAGGTTAGGAGTCTTTATTATTTGATAAAATTCACCGTACCTGTCTTACACGTGTACCTAATCTCAATATGTGAATATACTTACTACTACAAGTTATATTTGATTAAAAAATAAAAAGTTTAAATTTTTGAATTTGATGAATATTGATCAAGAAATTGTACCCCATAAAGTTTCCCGACATTCATCAACATGTTCAAATTAAACTTAGTTTCAATTCTATATGTTTTAGCAAGAATACATAGCTTTTGAAGATCAAAGAGCTTTTTAAAAAAATGAATAGCGATTTTCAAGTTCATTTTAATGGACACAAGACAATCTTCTTGATGGGATGTATTCTGTTTTGATGATCTAACAAACTTTTATACGAGAACCAGATGAAGGACCTAATATATAGCCAGCACGACCAGTCAACTTTAACTCAAAGAATTATGAACAATGTACTGTTAAACACATAAGGATCAGTTGAAGGACCTGATCCCTTGACAGACTCACAGACGAAAGTACAAGTCAACTCTACAGCTGTAAAAGCTGTGGCAGAAAAGTGACTGCCTGCAACTGTACACGCTACAATGCTGTAACAGTGCAGCAGTCACTTTCCATTGGTTGTGAAGTGTACTTTCAAGATATGGGACATCCTTATCTGAATGTGCCAAGGCCTTTAATATCTTGTTTGAAGAAAAACAAGACATTCACTTGAGCATTTACTAAGAACATCCTCTCAAGCATTGAAGTGGTCTCTAGCATTGAAGACTCAAGTGTTTCAAGAGCAAGAAGACAACTCCACTAAGACGGACCAGTTTCACCTTGTGTCGTTAGTGTCCTTAGTTGAGTTGTAATCTTGCATTTTGTTTTCATAGTATCCTATTTGCTTTTGTAGAAGCACCGTGTTAGGAATCTCTCAACCTTAAACTTCTTGTATTGTTGTAGTGACTAGGGTAGTCACAAGTGTAAAGTCTTTGTAACTAGAGAGTGACAAAGTGGCTTGTAATAAGTGATTACAAGTTAGTGTGTTGAAGTCTTTGTAAGAAGTTCATTACAAAGTGGCTTGTAATAGTTTAGATTAAAAGTTAGTGAAGTTGAAATCCTACAAGTGTAGGTCGTGGTTTTTGTCCCCTTGAGTGGGATTTTTCCACGTAAAAATCCCTTGTCTTTTTACTTGCTTTCTTAAGTGTACTTCTCTGTGGGAGCTAGTAGAGGACCTGATTTCTCTACTGTTTGGTGGACTCAGAGAAACTATCAATCGGTATCACAGCAGGCTCTTTCTAAACGGTTAACACCTAGAAAGGATCTGTAATGGCTGCTCCACCAAACCTCGAAGAAGGACAATCAACATATCGACCTCGTAGATTCAACGGTCAGTACTATGGGTGGTGGAAAACCCGTATGCATGACTTCATAATGGCTGAAGATTCGGAGTTATGGGACATCATTTGTGATAGTCCTCATGTTCCTATGCATAAAGTTGGAGAGGTTGGTCTGCTGGTGCCAAAAACCAGGAGAAATTACAACGATGCTGACAGGAAAGCTGTGGAAAAGAATTTTCGTGCAAAGAAAATTCTTGTGTGTGGTATAGGACCTGATGAGTACAACAGAATCTCTGCCTGTCAATCAGCCAAAGAGATTTGGGAAGCTTTGCAGACAGCTCATGAAGGAACAATGCAGGTGAAGTAGTCCAAAATCGATATGCTCACTACTGAGTATGAGTTGTTCAGGATAAAGGACGATGAATCTATACATGATATGCATACTAGATTCACTTCCATTATCAATGAGCTTCACTCTCTGGGAGAAGTCATTCCTAGGAACAAGCTAGTGCGAAAGATCTTGAGTGTTCTGCCTAGCACTTGGGAAAGCAAAGTCAATGTTATCACTGAAGCAAAGAACTTGCAAGCCTTAACAATGGATGAGTTGATAGGAAACTTGAAAACATATGAGATGAAAAGGAAAAAGGACAGTGAAAGAAGAGAACCCAAGAAGGAGAAGAACCTGGTTCTTCAAGCTGAAAAGCATGAGTCAAGCGAAGAGGACAATGACATGGCCTATCTTACCAAGAGATTCCAGAAGATGGTTCGAAGGAACGGGGAAATACCAAGAAGAGGCAGCTCAAGCAAGCCTAGAAACTACGACCTATGTCATAAATGTGGAAAGCTCGGACACTTCATAAAAGATTGTCTGCTCCTGAAGCAAGACACCTACAAGCACAACTCCGACAAAGCTGCGAAGAGGACCAGGTCCCGGACAAAAGATTCAGCAGAAAAAATGCAGCTGACAATGTTGTGAAGCAGGCTCTTGCTGCTTGGGGAGATTCATCAAGCGAATCAGAAGAGGAACCTGAAGCAGAAAACAACTCTATGATGGTAGTTGAGAACAAGGCTAATGAGTATGACTCATTGTTTGCTCTTATGGCTCAGTCTGATGACGAAGAAGAAAACGACAAAGATGAGGTAAACTTCCGGGATGTTCAGAGAAATATGACGTCCTATTCTCCTAAAAAATTAATTTCATTGTCAAATGTTCTCATTGATACTTATTACAGCTTAGTTGAAGATAAGGACTCATTGACCATAGAACTAGGAGAAGTTGAACAAGCTAGGGAAGATCTAGTTGTGTGTTTGGTAGATTTAAAAGAAGCTATATGTGATCTTGAAAGAGAGAAAGAATCTCTAATGTGTAAAATCAACAGTGTTGAGAATGAAAGAGATGACCTAATGGTGGTGGTTGTTGACCTTAAGGAGACCATAAAAAATCTTGAAAGAGAAAAAGAAGTGATAGAAGAAAAAACAAGAAAGGTAGAAAATGAGAGATATGATCTAACTGTAGTGGTGGTAGATGTGAAAGAAACAGTGGAGAATAAGAGTAATGAGAGGGATAACTTGAGTGTGAGGATTGATGTTGTTGAGTAGGAGAGAAATGACCTTCTAGTAGTAATCACAGACTTAGAGGAAACCATTCAGGGACTTAGACTAGAACCTGGTTCATCTAGTGTGGATAAAGGAAAGGAAATAGCAAGTGAAAAATATATCAAGCTTGAAAAAGAACTGAATGATGTCAAAACGAGTATGTGCAGTGAGGTTGAGAAAAATAGGGAGTTGCAAGCTGAAATGAGTAAAATAAAATATGATCTTAAAAAATCACTGAATTGGACCTGGTCTACGGATGTTGTCACTGCCATGTACTTTAACAACAGTGAAAACAGGCAGAGGATCGAGTTCCAAAAGGAGAAAACTCCCTACAACCCACACAACAAATATGTCACTAGACAATTGGATTTGTACCCATTGTGGAAACAACGGGCACTTCAAGGAAAGCTGCCCAGCCAGGAATCAATCAGTCCAGAAAAACAAGATGTTTGCAGGCAAGAGGAATACAAAGCAGGGACCAGGTCCCAGCAAGAAAAACAATTCTTACCAGCATGGACTAGAAGAGTTCTTATTCATCCCTTTCCTAACTAAAAGGGACCCAAACTTGTTTGGGTTCCTAAATCTAACCATTGATTTAATTGTGCAGGGATCAGTGAGAGGAACTGAACTACAATGGATCATGGACAACGAATTCTCAAAGCATATGACTGGAAACACCATGGATTTTCTCTCATTGAAAGCCCTACAGGGAGGGGATGTATCCTTTGGCAATGGAAAGAAAGGATACATCCTTGGTGTTATAAGAGTTGGAAAGTCTCTAGAGCACTCAATCGAAAATGTGTACTATGTGGATGGCTTAAAATATATCCTATTGAGTGTTTCTCAAATCTATGATAAAGGAAACAAAGTGGAGTTCGTGTCCAAGGTGTGTACTGTTACTAGCCTAGTAACTGGAGAAGTGGTGTTGATAGCCAAGAGACACAAAAACATCTATGTTGCTGATTTTAAATCATTGGAAGCTGGTGAAGTGAACTGCTTGAAGGCAGTTGATGATGATGCAGAGCTTTGGCATAGAAGGTTGGGTCATGCCAGTTTTTCCCTTCTGAACAAGCTGATAAATAAGGACCTGGTTCGTGGTCTGCCAAACTCCAAGTTCAAGGAGCACAAAGTCTCCGATGCGTGCGCCAAAAGAAAACATGTGAGATCATCTTTTAAGCCTAAGAAAGATGTTAGTACATCCAGACCTCTTGAACTACTTCACATGGATTTGTGTGGGCCCATGAGAATTCCAAGCAGAGATGGAAAGAAGTATGTCTTTGTGATTGTGGATGACTACTCAAGATTTACTTGGACATTATTTCTCATAACAAAAGATGAGACGTTTGAAGTATTTGTGGCTTTTGTCAAGAAAATCCAAGTGAAGATGGACTTGAAGGTAGCTTGCATCAGATCCGACCATGGAATCGAATTTGATAATGCAAAATTTGATGAATTTTGCACTGAAAATGGAATCACACACAACTTCTCAGCACCTAGGACTCCTCAGAAAAATGGAGTAGTGGAAAGGAAGAACATAACCTTGGAAGATATGGCTCAAACAATGCTCATTTATAGTGGTATTGCTAAGAATTTCTGGGCAGAAGCAATCAGCATTGCCTGCTACTTGGGGAACAGGTGCATGATCAGGTCCTTCCTAAACAAAACACCTTATGAACTTCTCAATGGAAGAAAGCCAAAAATAACCCATTTGAGAGCCTTTGGTTGCAAGTGCTATGTTCTAAACAATGGGAAAGATCAGCTTGGAAAGTTTGATGCCAAAAGTGACGAAGGAATCTTTTTGGGATACTCTTCTCAAAGCAAAGCATACAAAGTGTACAACAAGAGAACCCAATGTGTATAAGAGAGTGTTCATGTGCTTTTTAATGAGACTCCCTCTTCAAACAAGCATGAAAATGGTGATGATCAAGACAATGAACCAATCTTGGTTCCGAGAGAAATTTCTAATGTCTCAAATGGCAAGGCTGACATGAAGTCAAACTAAGGAGATGAGTGAAGGCAATGCAACATCTTCCTCAAGTTCACAGGAGGAACCTGGTACTCCAATCTATCCCACAGAAGCTGAAGAAAGAGTTGGAGATGCTGTGGAAGGTACTCCCCATGTAGCAGAACAAGAAGTGCAGGGAAACCCCTCCAATCTACCAAGTTCTTCCACAAATCAAATTCAGGTCCCAAATTGGAAACATAAAAGTTCTCATCCTCTTGATAACATAATCATTCCCCTTGATTCTGGAGTCCAAACCAGATCCAAAATCAGAAATTCCCTAGCCTTCTCAGCCTTTCTATCCCAAATAGAACCCAAAAATATCAAGGAAGATCTGAAGGATGCAAATTGGATCATTGCTATGCAGGAGGAACTTCATCAGTTTGAAAGAAACAAAGTATGGCATATGGTACCTCGACCCTCAGACAGAACCATCATAGGGACCATGTGGGTGTTCGGGAACAAGCTGGATGAGCATGGGAAAACTACCAGAAATAAAGCAAGGCTTGTAGTTCAGGGTTACAATCAAGAGGAAGAGATTGATTATGATGAAACTTTTGCTCCTGTTGCTCGTATGGAAGCCATTCAGATTCTCATTGCTTTTGCATCTCATATGGAGTTCACTTTATTTCAAATGGATGTGAAAAGTGCATTTCTGAATGGATATCTAAAGGAAGAAGTATATGTCAAGCAACCTCCTGGGTTTGAAAGTCATGCTCACCCAGAGTATGTCTTCAAACTGGACAAAGCCCTATATGGTTTAAAGCAAGCCCCCAGATCTTGGTATGAAAGGCTATCCAAGTTTCTACTAGATAATGGATTCACTCGAGGAAAGATTGACAACACCTTATTTATGTAGAAACGGGGAAGGAACCTTCTTATCGTCCAGGTGTATGTGGATGATATTATTATTGGGGCTACAACAGACTCACTGTGTAAGGAATTTGCAATGCTTATGGGTAGTGAGTTTGAGATGAGCATGATGGGGGAACTGAACTTCTTCCTGGGTCTTCAAGTGAAACAATCCACAAAAGGAACATGCATCAGTCAGCAGAAATATATCAAGGAGCTGCTCAAGAGGTTTGGCATGGAAGATTCAAAGGTGATTGATACACCCATTGCAGTGGCTACCAAACTCGACATGGATGAATCTGGATCTCCTGTAAACCAAACAATGTACAAGGGAATCATTGGCTCTCTACTCTATCTCACTGTAAGCAGGCCAGACATTGTGTTCAGTGTGGGGTTATGTGCGAGGTTTCAATCCAATCCCAAGGAGTCTCATCTAAAGGCTGCCAAAAGGATCCTACGTTATCTCAAAGGCACATAGGACCTGGTCCTGTACTATCCCTCAGGTGACAATTTCAATCTTGTTGGTTATGCTGACGCTGATTATGCAGGTTATCTGGTGGACATGAAGAGTACTTAAGGGATGGCTCATTTTCTTGGATCTTTCCTAATCTCTTGGGGTACAAGGAAGCAGAACTCAGTGGCCTTGTCCACAACTGAAGTAGAATATGTTGCAACTGCATCCTGCTGTGCTCAGCTGCTGTGGATCAAACAACAACTGGAGGACTTTGGAGTGTATATTGACAGCATAGTACTTATATGTGACAACACCAGTGCACTCAACATGGCAAAGAACCCGGTTCAACACAAGAGAAATAAGCATATTGATGTGAGACATCACTTCCTCAAGAAAATGTTGAAAAAGGGCACATCTGCATGAGGTTTTACTGCACTGAAGATTAGATTGCATACATCTTTACCAAGGCACTGGGCAGGGAACATTTTGAGAAAAATAGAATGGCACTGGGGATGCTGAGACCTAATTAGGGACCCGGTCTCCCTTATTGACTATGAAAGTCACACTCAGGTGCAGATAGCTAAAGTGTTTTCTGACGAAGTCTAACTCACATCAATACCGTTGCAGGTATACACGCATGGTGACTACAGGCTTTAAAGGTGTGGCATTGTATAACAAAAGGACACCGAGCAATCTTTTCAGAAAAACAGGTACGGGACCTGGTCCCTGTACCCCAGGTTAGTAGTTATGTGTGTTCTCTCCCTTTTTCAAAAAGCAACTGCATTAATTACTGCTGCCACATCGTCCGCCTTTTCAGTAAGCATGTCTATCACATCTATCACTCCACCCTTTCAACTCCTTCTGCACGTTCCCTTTTCCCAAAACCGCCAGTTGAACCCGTTTCTCCTCCCCCTCATTACTTCACTCTCCTATAAAGATCCCTCATTTCTCACCTATCAGCACACACCTTCCTTTACTCTCTCTCTTACTCGAAAAGGCAACACTTCTCTCTGAAGCTTTTTTCCAGCTGTCAACAATGGCCTCTACAAACGACCCATCTCTCTCTCTCACCACTGATCTCAACACTGTCTCAGCAGAGGATCAGGTATCCTCTCTTCCAGAGGTTGCCATCTCCACTCCTTCCCCCTCTTCACTCCCACCTACATCAGAAACGCCCAAGGGACCTCCAGTTCTAGAAGCACCTCTTGCTTCTCCTCCTTCATCTGGATCACCACAGAAAACCCTGGACCCAGAAATAGCCAGTGTACCTCCTTCCTCTTATGTACCATCAACAGAACCTTCACCCGCTGAAGCTTCTCAAGTTTCTGAAGCTTTAGAAGACGACCCTGACCAGTACATCAACTCCTCCTTTCTCACTCCCTCGACTCCCATGAAGTCTCCAGAAAAAGAGGCAGCCAAAAACATAATGGCCATTTCCTCTGAGAATCCCCCTCAGAAGGCGCTTCTTCTCTTCCTGAAACTCAGGGAGAAGCGTCATCTTTCTTAGAGGGTGAGGGGACCATGGTCCTATTTGAGTCTCCTCGACATGAGTCTGTTCCTGATAAACCCAGTGTGGAACCTAGTTCTCCTCTTCCAAAGACCCCCCAAGAGCAAATCTTCTATACCCCCCTCTTGAGTCCATCCCTCCACTTACTGAGCCCATGAATGAAGACGATGAGGACGACATGGTTCTGAGTGCTCGTTTTAAAATCCATCAGAGTGCGAGTACTCCAGAAATCTCTGTGAAGCGACCACCCACCAGGTTGCAGAAGGAGGCTATTGATTTGGATCTTGAGAAAAGTAAGAAGAGCAGTAAGCAAAAGAAGAAGAAGAGGTTGGTGAAGGAAGGACAAGTGGTGGTGGATAAAGCTATTCCGGTTGTTGAAGTGGAGGAGGAAACTGCAGAGGAACCCAGTTCCTTAGTAGGGAGGAAAAAGTATGTGTCTGGTAAAGGAGTGAAGAAAAAGACTGTCACCCCCAAAAAGTGCCGATAAGTCTAAGAAAAAGGAGGTTGGAGAAGCAAGTGAAAAGAAGACAATGTCTGATGCAAGTGTCAAAGGGAAGTCTGTGAAGGTGACGGGTAAACGAAAAAGGGAGATAGAAACTGTGGGAGGACCTGGTTCAATGAAGACTATACCAAGCAATAGTGGGAAGTGGCAGGAGAACGTTCGTAACCAAAGAGTGTTGTGGGGTCGCACGTTTGACCCTGAGATTCTTGAAATGGCTGGCATGGGTCAACTCATGGCTATAGTTGAATTCCAAAAGTGGGAGCATTTGTTTAATGTGAGTGGGCCCAAGGTGTATGAGGATGTTGTGCTGGAGTTCTATGCAACCCTCTTTACTCCTGCTGAGAATCATGTTTGTGTGCTGGTGGAGGGTGTCGATATTGTTGTTGATGATGCTACTCTGGGGGATGTCCTGAATGTTCCGTCAACAGGGTTGTCTTCAGTGGATCCAGATAAGTATGCTTGTGAGGGAAACTTTAGGCGAGCTATAGTTAAGCCGGGGACATTCCAGCAGGGGGAACGGGTTCACAAGAAGGCCATGCTACCTCTTTATCAGCTTCTTTTTGAGCTGGTAAATAAGGTCCTTCTTCCCCGTGCTGAGAGGCGTTCCGTTGCTTCCAGAGCTGATCTGATTTTAATGGAAGCTCTTGACCAGTTCAATCCAGTCAACCTACCTGCTCTCATGATTAATCATATGGAAAAGGTTGTCAAGGTCAAGGATGTGAATCACGGGCTCCCCAACGGTTTTCAACTTACCCGGGTCTTTGAACATTTCAAGGTACCAGTCAAGAATCCCCGGGTAGGGACCCGCAAGCAAAGATTTTCAAAGACAACCCTTGAAGAATGTGAGTGTTTTGAGAAGGCTGGGGGCAGCACTTCTACCATATCTCAGCTAATCAATGCTCTGAATGCTGCCAATGACGTGATTAAGCGATTGAAGGCTCAGATTGCCATTCTGGAGGTTAAGTCAAGTCAGGCTGGGGAGGGACCTGATTCTGGTAGCTTCTCAAATGAAGATATTTCTCGCTTGACCAAGGAGAACTGTGAGCTGCGACAACAGGTTGAGAACCTAAAGGAGAAACTACTCGAGGAACAATCCTCTGCCAATGCTCGCATGGATCTGGTTCTACGGACTCTCACTGCCTCCTCCTCCAAGCCTTTCTCCTCTAGTGCCCCCAGGCTTTGTCTTCCCTAGTCTCTTTATGATGTGATGTGGTTAACAATATTTTTGCTTCTTTTTTTTGTTATTGGTATTGGATACCACCTGGCTGCTCCTGTTGAAAAAATCCAAATGAAGTTCTTTGCTCTTTCAAGCAAAGACTTCTCTCTGTTTTAACGCTTTTTAATGAATGAATATCAATCTTTTTCTGTTCTCCTTCATGACTTTCTGTCTTTCTATTCCGTCTTCTATCATGTTGTGTGCACATAAAGGGCATGAGTTAGCTTTGTTGGACTTCTTTATGCTTTTTAACTGTTTATGCCTTTTTATGATGCCAAATGGGGGAAGTTTAGGAGATAATTGGGCAACTTTTGAAAGATGATGGCAGGGATTAAGGGGGAAGCACATAGACAGGGGGAACTCTTTAGGAATCTGGTCGCTCATTTGTTATGTAGCTTATGTTAGTATATATAACTGCTTCCCAATTATAAAAGTTTGTCATCATCAAAAATGGAGAAATTGATGGACTGTATTCAGTTTTAATGATCTAACAAACTTTTATACGAAGAACCAGATGAAGGACCTGATATATAGCCAGCACGACCAGTCAGCTTTAACTCAAAGAATTCTGAACAATGTACTGTTAAACACATAAGGATCAGTTGAAGGACCCGATCCCTTGACAGACTCACAGACGAAAGTACATATCAACTCTACAGCTGTAAAAGTTGTGGCAGAAAAGTGACTGCCTGCAACTGTACACGCTACAATGTTGTAACAGTGCAGCAGTCACTTCCCATAGAAACTATCACTTCTATGGGAACTAGTAGAGGACCTGGTATCTCTACTGTTTGGTGGACTCATAGAAACTATCACTTCTTTCTTTCATGCGCGCAAAGTACATGTTGTTATATTTACTTAATCAATAAAAATATATATGAACTATTATAAAATGCAAAATATTAACAAACCTTTTTAGCATTTAGAAATATAATTCAAATTGGATAAAATTAACATTTTATTATTTTTCTCAATATTTATAACTTTGAAATCAATTAAAATATTATGATTAAAGTATTAACTTAATTGTCCATTTTTATTGATCACTACATAACAATCGTAATATAAATGTTTATTAAGACAAGCAATATTCATAAGATATTCTAATTTCAAATTACTAGATTTTCTTTTGTATACGTTAATTCAATTTGTTACCTAAATAAATATTATGAGACACGATCATGAATAAATGAATACAATTCATTATATGTGTGTCAATTTCATGATCAATATTTATTATTTTCAAGAACTCAAATTGTTACTTCATATTTATTTTGTGACTAAAATCATGCTTTGAATACTATATATATGTTTATTCTCATCAATATACGGAATACCCTAAGACTAGTCATTGTAAATAATATAAGTATATAACCATGAGGTATGGGTAAATCATAGGTGCATGTGTTTGATAGAAAGACCAGGGGAAAACCCACAAAATAGAGACGAGTCAAATTTCAGCCAACAACATTAAGGAAAATGGCCGATAATTCAAGGTTTAAGGGGAAATTAAAGACAGATATGCAATACTGCCTAATTGCCAAAATCTACTAAATAAATCATAAATAAACTCTTCAAATTTTCTCGCAAAATATAAAATTCTTTATAGTATTCAGACCAGTTTGCGCGACGCTAGTTATTCTTAATCAGCTTTCATTGTTTTCCCAACATCAAGCACAAACCGATACTTGACATCCGATTTCAGAAGTCGTTCCAAGGCAGTGTTCACATAATCCATTGCCACAATCTCAACAGCTGGTATTATATTATGCTTTGCTGCAAAATCAAGCATTTCTTGTGTCTCTTTCATTCCTCCAATAATACTTCCTCCAACTATTTTCCTCCCTGTAATTTTTTTTAAAAATAATTATTAGAACTTTAAGTTTAAGGAAATAAAAATAATAATAAAAGAAAGATTAATATTAAGATACTTTACCCGTAATTAAGGGAAAAACTGGCAACTCAAGTGGCTTTGGTGGTGCACCAACAACTACAAGTTTTCCATGAGGTTTTAGTATATTGAACAATGGAAGAATAGGATGGTCTGCTGAAACTGTGTCTATTATTCCATCCAATGTGCTTGCTGCAGCCTATACAAATCCAAAGCATAAATTATTGATAAGATTTGAGTGTGAAACTTAACCTATGAAAATATAGCTCGTCTTGATTTGGGAGAATTGTACTAGGTATAATTTAATTGGTGAGTTATTCTGGACATAGTCTAAGTTAATACATCAAAATGTTTGGGATAATTAGGGTTGCATAATAAAATAATTTATCAAAACATGAGAAAATAAATTCTATAGAGTTTGGTTGGTTTGACATATAGTGATGGTGATATTCAAATACAAGAAAGTGTTTAATTATTTTGATTTTGTAATTAAGAAAGTTATAAAAAGAACAAACAAATGAAAAACAGTTCGAAGTATAAAATATATACCAACTAGGAAAAGTAAACAGTAAATCCGGTAGGCTCGATCAATATATGATCTTATACTCTCTTCATATTTATACGACATATTTTCCTTAATGGTCCGTTCCAGACTGAATGTTGCATTTCCATATTTGTAAATGATTTAACTTTAAACTCTCTTTTATGCATTTTACCCACAAAAAGAGGATTTTATAGCTACACAAATGTCGTGACCTCACAAAGCTTTTACCCCTTAAGCTTTCATATTTTTCTTTATTAAACTTCAAGCTAGGTCAGACTACCTCGTATAAATTGAAACTCAGAGAGTAGTATTTCGAAGTACAAAATAGAATATTTACCTGCATTTGTTCAGGATCATGACTGAGCAAGAAAGAATCAGCACCAAGACGTTCAATAGCTTCATCCTTCTTATTAACCGAAGTACTGATAACAGTAACCTTACAACCAAAAGCCTTAGCAAATTTCACAGCCATATGACCAAGTCCACCAAGTCCAACAACACCAATGTTCAATCCAGGCTTATCAAGTCCAAAATATTTCAATGGACTATATGTTGTAATTCCAGCACATAATAACGGAGCAGCTTCCGCTGGCAAATTCTCCGGCCAACGAACCACGAAATGCTGATCAGCAACCATGAGATTTGAGTAACCTCCATATGTTGTGGTTCCATCGTAGTACGTTGTACTATATGTGGCAATGTGGCTAGGACAATATTGTTCGAGATCATTGGTACAATTCTCACATTTTTTACACGATCCTACGAGTACTCCAACACCTACATTGTCACCAATTTTAACTTTCTCGACATTGCTACCTACCTCAGTTACCACGCCCACAATCTCGTGCCTGTGGAACAAAAGTAAGATGCAATATAATCAATATCTTCAGTTTTAAACTCAATGTTAAGTCTGCACTTCCTTCTAAAGGTGGATAGACAATCTTAGGGCTATCAAATTTGGCCCAAATCCAAGGACTCGCCCAACCCGCCAAAGTTGGGCTGGTTATTGACCCACCCGTTTAAAGTTAGGCTGATTTTTAGCCCAAATTGATTCATGAGTAACTTTGCCAGAATATTTTAGAAATAACTTTTTTTTGTTTCATATGTTATACATGACCATAACAAAAGGAAAAAAAATTTATTTAGTAATTATACAATTCATAACAAAACAACACATTAAGTAAAGCTTGATAAGAGTGAGACGGGTTGGACTATGACCCAAATTCTAATGTATCTTGACCTAGCCCATCGCAGTCCAAATAACTTTTGGTTGGGTCATTTGACCACCCAATTATTGACTCAACCTATTTTGACCCGCTCGAAATAGGTCCAACCCACCCATTTGACACCCCCTGACAATCTTATAAGTAATGATCGACCGGGACAAAAATTTACACCCAATAACTTTGAAAATTGATGGTAAGGATTTTTTGACAGTTTTGCCGGTTCTGGTTCGCGGTTTTACTGGGCCAACTCGGCCCAAACATGGGCCTTGCTGACCCAACTGACAGGTTTACTAGTAAGGTGTTTGTACTAGAAAATGTGGAATTCATCACTATCTCGAAAAAATGTTGGGACCACCTATAAGAGATAGGGTAAGATTGGTGACACCAATTAGATTTGTATTATAGCACGCTTTTATCGTAGGGCTCACAGCCTCACAAATGTGAGTTGATGTTATAGTGATGTACTTTTGTGCCCATACTTGCGCTTTGTCCAGGGGCGGATCCAGGCATCAAGAGATCTTTGCCGGTGCTAATTTGGATCCCAGGTGACGGAATAAGGCGGTTCACGTGAACCTAGTTGATTTTGTCCAATTAGTGTAAATGTGTTCGAAAATTTATTAAATATCTATAAATATTTGAATGTGGATCCAGTTACTACGAAAATTTACTCGAGATCGTTGCAGAAACCCATAAACATTAATCTTGGATCTACTTATGACTCTGTCTCCTTGAAATGGTACCCTTATAATATACATTTCTCTTAAAAAAATTTAAGTATATGAGAGGAAAATGAATACAAAATCGAATTTACCCGGGCACAATAGGATACTTGGAATTGCCCCACTCATTCTTTAGCATATGAAGATCTGAGTGACAAATTCCACAATACAACACTTTGAACTGCACATCATTCTCTCCTGTAGCCCTGCATCCAGGAATGAACAAAAAAGAATATTATGAGCAGTTAAAAACACTATGATCAATAAAAATGGAGTTTAGTTACAATATATAGTAATAGTTCCACCAAAATTCAAAATTAAATAAAGACAATAAAAACACTAAGTGGTCTTTTCCCATTTGCCGAACAAATAGTGTGATAACTAATGTACTTATGTTGGTAGAATGTAGTGTAACGAAGAAGGTCAGTGTTATTACTTGCGTTGATGAAAAACAACAAATGCCCATTAAATTAGTCGAGGTGCACAAGTCGACCTCGACACCAACGTAGTTAAAAAGAGAAAAGGAGGGTCATAGCTCTACCTAAGTTGTAAGTGTATCCTTAATCCTATTCAAAAATGCACCCAAAGAAAACAAAAAAATAATGGAAATGTATACTCTTTGTATATAGTAAAAAGTTTGCTTGAAGAATTAACCCAAGTAGTAGTCCATCCAATCACTTAAATTAAAAATAGCCGGTAGAGGTATAAAATATGCATAATTTATGTATTATATATATATAATCATGTATAAAAATTGTATAATCTATGTATATGGCTAGAAAAAGTAAACTGTAAATATGGCCGACTATATGTGTAAAGATCCTCTGTGCTAAGATCCCCCGAATCAAGAAGAAACGCAGGGTAAGGGGTAAGGTTGCGTACGATAAACATTTGTGGTCTGACCCTTTCCCGAACTTGCGTATAATGGGAACTTAGTGCACCAGACTTTTTTTTTCTTTCTTTTTTTTAGGAATCAAAGCAACATACCTTCTTGAGAAGTTGAAAGGAGAAAGAACACCAGATGTGTCATTGGCAGCCCATCCAAAAGCTTTGATTGGGTGCTCAGTTTCTGGGGATTTCGCCATTTTTTCTCCAAAAATGTAGTTAGAGAGTCACTTAAAAAATCAGAGAACAAAACACAAAAAAAATGTGCACAAGTTAAAACCATGTGGCCGTTTGGTATCCTTATTTATAAAGTTAGTTCATTAGAAATGTCACTTGCCTGGCCCCATCTTCATTTTTGAATTTTAACGGAATAAAAAAGAGAGAAGGAAAATAAAGAAAATAATTGAAAACATAATGTTTAAAGATTTTGTTCCTTTATTAGAGAAAATATATAAAGAGAAATATTATTGTAAAAAAAAGCTAAGGAAATAATTAGATTGAAGTTACATGCCTAATAAGCCTAAATTAAATGAGAAACTCTTTCAATATTTTTTGCTAGGGGTACATGGACGGAGTAGGGCCAATTTTTATTAAAACTAAACCAAACCAACTATATCGGTTTGGATTTGTTCGGTTTTGTCGGGTTTTCAGGTTTTTTTGTTACATGAATATTATTCCAATCTTACTTTGTTAAAGTTATAGATATAGTTTTGATAAGTGAATTTATATTTAGTAAATATTGAAAAAATTGACAAACATATGATCTATTAAAATATTCTAATGGGAGAATTCTTTTAGTAACAAATGATAGTTATTTTCTTAGTCGTCTAACAATAATTTTTCGTTAGTGTACGTTTTTAAGGTTAACACATGATAAGATCCCAAATATTTCTACATTTTTTAAAGAAAATTCAATATAAAGTCTTAAAAATATATATATAAAATTTAGATAATTTATATGTCGTTTGGTTCGGGTTTTTTTTTGCTCAATACCAAACCAAGTTAAACAAAACCTAGTCAGAGTTGTTAACCGCTTTGATTTAATTTTTCGATTTGGTGCAGTTTTCTGGTTCGATTTGAGCACCCTTATTTTCTATCATTCACTTTTTCCCCTTTTCTGCTATGATCTTTTCCAAAAATGAGCAATGCTAATTAGATTACAAGATATGATCCTACATAAAATTTTGTACCAATTCAAGAAAGTGAATCTCTGATTGATTACAATGCAATTGCCTTATTTACGCCTGATTGTTCTGTATGTAAGAAAGTCCGCCATAATCTTTTATTCTAAAATTATCTTTGTAATTTATCTTACAAAAGGAAATACAATTTTTTTTTCGATCAGACTTTGAATAAACAATATGCGAAATATTCATAAGGTTTTGATTAAATGATTCGCGCTTGATATTTATGCCAAACTAATAAAGATAAAAAAAAATATCTTTTATATATTTATTTATCATTTAATTTTATCCCAACCAAACATGGAATAAACCATCCCAAATTTAATCACCAAATGAGCCCTAAGTGTTTATCCTTTAGTTTTTGGAGTTGAACATTGGTGCCGTCCTTTAAATTATGTCCCACACGTCCCAACCCCCCCCCCACCCCCACCCCCACACACACGAAAACAAAACACCTTATTAGAAGCTCAAAAGCATATGTTTTTGCCCTAGTGAATTTTGAGGTATATAATATATATATATATAAATTAATTAAACTAACATGTTAGAATCCTCCTCGTATAGCTAAACACTATTATATACGTAAAATGAAACGGCAGGATATAACCCTGGGGACCTGGTTGTACTCGGTGGCAGAGTCACATCGAATTAAGGGGTGTCGACATTCATTTGCCGGAAAATTATACTATATTGTTAGATAATTTTTTTTATTTTATGTTTATTTACTATACGTTGACTCCCTTTGATTTTTTGATGTATCTAATTATTTATATTTTGACACCCTTGGATTAAAATTCTGGCCCCGCCACTGGTTGTACTCCAGGGCGGATCCAGCATAATAACTACGGGTTCCGGTGAATCCAATAGTTTTTGTCTAGATCCTATATTTTGCATTGAAAAATCTATAAATATAAGAAAATATTTACCTTGGAACCCAGTCCGTTAATCTAATTATTATTATATACTAATTTGAGATTTTTTTAGGAACTCATAAACTTAAAAAAGTTTGGATCCGCCTTTAGTTGTACTTATGCAAAGTTTTTTTTTTTTTTTTTTTTGTGTATGATCACGTTTATCACATTTTAGATCTGAATAGATCGTATATAAAACCTTCTTTTAAAAACGAAAGAGAAAAAATTTGATAAAGCATTTGGGTTAACATGGTATTAGTGGTGGCAAATAAGCGGGTTAAAAATGGGTTGGGTCTCAACCCGCTCATATTTCATACAGGTAAAAAATGGATTGGGTGTCAAATGGACGGGTTGAATATGGGTTAACCCATATTATATAAGTGTATTTTTTCTAATGCAACTTACACGGGTTATATTTTTTCTAGAACTCTTCTCAACTTTTCTCACCCTATTCCTTACCCTCACCAATCCACCCCATACTCTCCCACCTAACCTCACCCCGTACTCTCTCTCCAAAAAGATTTTTTTTCGTCACCCCCCACCCC